>JAJOZX010006589.1:0-248527 GCA_023014485.1 Bathynomus jamesi
TGCTAGTCTTCCAATATGCCCTGGCCCCCACGCTCTCCCGATCTCACCCCTTGCGACTTTTTTTATGGGGGTTTATTAAGTCGAAAGTCTACGCGACAAGACCAACCGACATTCATGAACTGAAACAGAGAATTCAAGCAGCTTTTGTGAAATTACGGTCGAAATGCGACAAAAGGTGGCTTTGGAATACAGAGCAATGCTGCCAATACTGATCGAAAATGGTGGAAATCACATTGAAGTTTATAACTAACCTTGTAAGTTTATAAGGTAATTAAATTTATATCCCAAAAAACTTTATGTATGTACCTATGTTGTGTATAAATTTTATTTGATTTGGTTAAAAAACAAAAAAGTTATAAGGATATTAAACCCGTCAGAGTTAAAAGGCCCACCCATATATATATATATATATATATATAGATATATATATATATATATATATATATATATATATGGGTGGGCCTTTTAACTCTGACGGGTTTAATATCCTTATAACTTTTAGGGAGCCAAAGTGAAATATTTAGATTTTCAAAGACTACTAGTGACCAAATGATGCATTTTTATGTGCTAAATCGAAATATGGCTTTAAAATCCAATTTGACCACTCCTAGCTACTTATATTTGAAGTTGAAGTTTACGAAAAATCAGCAATTTTTGCAAGTATTTTTTTTTATTGTATATAACTACATTTTATATACATTACATACAATTAAAGACATTTTGATTGTATTTCAATATTAAAACTTAGAAATATAGATAGGTTTCTTGAACTTTGCCAAGGATGCCATGTCTGCCTTGCTCTTGTTCCTGGACATGAGCTCCCTACTGGCCACCTGGCAACTGATGTAAGCCTCCCTCCTCTCTTGTGAGTAAACATGTTGTGCTGTTTCAGTTGTCATCCTTACACACCTCTCTACTGACTGTGTGTGTGAGGGCCATGCAGGAACTTCCATTGGTGTATCCAGAAACTCCTTGATTGTAGCAGTGGTGAGGGAGCAGGTCAGAGGAGGCTCAGTCACGCCAGAGTTCCAGTCAATAAGCTCCGAGAGTTTGGTGGCATTTGGGTTGATGTCAGGAGTCTTCCTGGGTCTGACACTGCAGTCTCCTACCTGTGTGTCCTCATCTCCTTCACCTCTGATTTCCAGTATCCTCTTCACTGCCTCCCTCCTCTCCTCCTCCACCTCACTGCACAGCATGGCCTGGAGCACAGCCTCAGAGTGTGCATACCAGGCTGATCTCTTCACTGTAGGCATCACTATTCCTATCACCTCATTCTTCTGACTTCTGAGCAGCTCCAGCTGGTACAGTACATGCCTGGGACCCTCCACCCAGGTGTGATTTAACTTGATGTTGAACCAGTTTGGTATGTAGACTCCCACATGAATTCCACAATTATCCTCAGCTTCTTCAGGTTCCTACCCTTCAGCCAATGTTTGGAAATCCACAATCTGCAGAACCTTAGAGCCGTGGTGACCCACCTACTGTGACAGATTAGCCCAATCTCCAGGAGAGCTAAACTCTGAGGTACCTCTCCCGATCTGATGGCAGTGATAATTCTGTAGCCATATGATTGGTCTGTGTTGAGGTCCTTGACTACCTCCTGACTGAGATGGGGTAGAGGAGGACTAACAGTGATCCTCGTGAAGTTTGGGTTGATCTCCAGCTCAGTGGTAGTGTCTAACATCTTCCCTAGGGGCCCAGACCACTTGTTGTTGCTCAATGTCTTGCCATCCAGTGCAGTCACCAGGTGTCTGAGACTCAGCTCCCCAGTGTGCAAGTCACAGACAATCCACACCAACTTCCTGCTAAGCTTGGCCTCCACATAATGTATTAGTCCTCCCTCCTAGCCAGTATTCACATTAGTACTGTCACCTCCTATGGCCAAAAGGGTCTGGTCTGCTCCTCTCTCTCTCTTAGCCAGTTTCACCAGATGATCAGCAATGACCTCAGCATGACTTCTCTCCTCTGCAGCTTCCTCTGGTACAAAATGCCACAAATATTTCCCACCTGGTTCATTGCACACTGTGTAGTGTTCTTCCTTAATGACCATGAAACTGCCTGTCACTGCCCTCAGCTTCCATCATCACTTTGGTGTCATCTCTTTTCCCATCAAAGAAGATACAAGTGATACCATTTTCCCTAATCTCTTCATGAAACTTCTTGACCAGCTCCTTAGTCAGTCTTTCCTGAGCCCTTCTCACCTTGTTGTGGTCAATCACCAGTGCTGTGTCAAACTCTGTGAGAAGACCAGCATCAATCCAGACAGCAGTGGCAATCTCTGCAGTCTCTCTCAACCCTGTGTAATGTCTCAAGCTAGCCAGAGCTATGTTGGTTATATCTTCAGTGTTGTATTTCTTCTTCTTCTTAGTCACAGGCAAGGAAGAAGTTGCCGCAGCCTCTGGTATGAAGTCTTCGTCCTCCTCTCTCCTCCCTGCCTCCTCCAGTATATCTCCAGTCTCCTCCAACTCCATCTCCAGCAGTGACTCCTCCCTCAACTCCTCTTCTTTCTTGGCTGACTCCTCTGCCTTCCTCCTCCTCTTCTCCTCGGCCTTCCTTCTCTGCTCCTGTCTCTGCAGCACTGCTTCCTGTCTCCTGGTATCAGGGTGATCAGCTAGACCCATCTGGTGTGCCCCTACACTGCCCACCTTTTCTCTCTGACCTTTAATGACGGCAAGCTCCTGCACTGGTATCTTCTGCTCGCTCCTGCAGCTGCAGTCAATGTGAACCTCACTGTTGCAGACAGGGTTGCACCCAAGCTCACTGCAGCTCCTGATCACACAGTGATCCACCAATTTTCCAGTTTCATCATGAACCTATCTTTGACCTCTAGCTTCACATTGCCAATGGACACCTTCACTGCCTCACCCCACAGTGCCTTCATTTTAGCCCTGATCCTGACCTCAGTGTTGATTACAGGTCCTGTGAATAGAGCGTTGGCCTTTCTCCACTGAGCCAGTAGCCCTGGAACAATGCCGTTGTTAATCAGGTCATTAACTGGGTAATACCTCCTGTCTTCTTCACTCATCTCTCTCCTCAACAAACCATACCTCAGCAGATCTCTAGCTGTGGGCAGCTCAGCAGGGGGAAGTTCCCTCCCAGTCCCACCAAATGACTGAGGTGACAACTTGATTTCCTTCGGGTTGTGATTTCTTTCTGACTCATCCTGTGGACTTGTGAACAAATGAAATGTCATTGAAATTTGGATATGCCTACTGATTATAATTACATAAAATTAAGTTAATTGAAATTCTTAATATCTTCCTATAAGCTCAGATAAAAGGTTGTGTTGTTATAGGTACAAGACTTAATTATTCCAAATAATGACAGTTTCATATATCTATCATATCAAAATATACAGAAAGTTTGGGTCACACATAACATTTCGAATAATTTGAATTACATGATATTTACATTACGAATTAATAAAAATTGTCAAAAAGGAGGGAAAACACATGCATTCACAATCAAAACTCCAGCATTTGTGACAATGTGAAACTTACAAACCATACTGCACACCAAAAATAATCAAAGTTGACCACACATATCAATGGCACATTGATATACGATGCTACAATCATATTTAGGTTATATTTCAAATCTTTATGTCAAATACAAGTAGGTAAATGGCTTTTTTTAAACAACACTAAAGATATTTCTAAGTTTGCTAGATAATATGACATCATTTGAGCATTAGTAGTTTTTGATTGTTGACTTTACTAAAATTGACACACCCTAATATATATATATATATATATATATGAAGAGAGAATTACAAGGAGTTAAAAGGAGTTACAAGGTGAAGCCTTAAACACCTTCGAACCACTCAGGGAAGGTCGTGGTTTGTGGTACATTTAAGAGAAAAAGACGAGTAACATCACATTTCAAAATGAACTTATGGATTTTTATAAAATTAATTAATAGAAATATTAGAACAGGACTTTTACCATAATATTAAAAGTCTTTTGTAAAATATTAATTACATTGCCCAACACCAATTTTGCTAATTTAATTCTAACACCTGTTTTTAGGTAACTTTGGTGTGCTGATTTAAAAAATCACCTTAGTTTTTGCCTATCACGTCAGGTTTTCGAGCAATCAAATACGGATATTTTGGAGATATCGCATTTTGGCAGGGTTATACCCAATTTTTTTTCTTTTCAAAAATAAGTTTTTACATACTCAGAATCAGCATGGAAAAGTAAACACTTGTGCAGGGAGTGAACTTTAATATACAATGGTAATATTGATATAAAGTTATTAAAAGTGTTTAAATAAGCAAAAAATGAATCCATCATCATGACGTCACGCTCACACCTGGGGAAATCACAGATACCCAAGATTTTAATATGTTGTACATGACCTTTAGATTTAATGCACAGATTTGCGTATTCCACAGATAAAATTTTAACAGCAAAACAGCTGTTAACAGGTCTCAAAAATCATCAATTTTGATAAGCGCCCTTCATGGATCACCCAAAATAGGCATATTGCATTGCACGAAAACCTGATGTGATGGACAAAATCTAAGGTGATTTTTGAAGTCAGCACATCAATATTATCCAGAAACAGGTCTTACAATTAAATCAGCAGCAAAAAAAATTTTTGTTGTTGGGCAGTGTTATTAATTAGTTATTACTAATTGAAACTAATCGATAATTTAAAAATGAGGGCACCTACTATTTTAATGAAACATTTTACAACAAAGTGTAATGAGTTGAACATATATTATTACAGTCCACATATATATATATATATATATATGAAAATTATTTCACGAAAGTAACACGTGAAAAGTATTTACGATGAATAAAACCACGAAGGAAAGGAAACACAGAATGGTGCTCAAGCGCTTTCGTCTAATGACATTCTCAGGAACACTGAAGTACATAAAGAGTTACAGCCTATATATAGGTTACAGAAATATATATATATATATATATATATATATATATATATATATATATATATATATACAATAAACGGAGAAACAAATTTAAAGAATTGTGGGAGGGGCACACAAATTTATAAGGAAAAACTATCGATTTTTAGCACAAGATTAAATGAATTGTTTCCAACCAATGTTATAGATAAAAAAAAAAAAATATACAAATTTATCCTGGAAATCTGCCCGGGTTTTAGCACTCTGCCCTTTTTTGTATATAAAAATTGAAAAATAAAAGTTATTAGGGTGGCATACAAGTTTACCAAAGATTTAGCGTTCTACCTTTCTTATCTAAATCTGTTCTGAAGGAATTCAAAACAACAGGATCGAGTTGAAAAAGACCTTTGCTTATGTTGAAGTTATTTGAAAGTTGGATAATGGCAGACTCAAGAATATTTCTATTAACAATGTTGCTAGAGTGAAATAAAACTGAAGCATTATTCCAATCAATACAGTGGGATAACTCTGACAAGTGGACAAAAAGAGCACTGGACAACTGTCCTGTTCTAACGGAATAGTGATGCTGTTTTATACGTTGTGTGCAAATCCTTTCCCGTCTGACCTATGTAAAAGGAATCACATTGTTTACAACCAATTTTATAGATAATGCCTGAATTATTGGTAGGGCTATTTTTACTATGATATTTTTCACAATTATGTTATATGAAAATACTACATTAATATCCAAAAGTTTAAGTACATTAGCAAAGCCTAAAAAGCACGGAAAAATGGAAGTACTAAAATATTTTTTGACAACGAGTGTTATTATTGACACGATAGAAAGTTCGTTTTGCCTTGTTGTTTTTTTCTCCGATAGATACTAAACTTAAAACCTGGGCTTTCCCTATGTACACGCACATCCTTCACACATTGTTTTGGAACTTATTAAGCTTTCCATCAAAGACTGTAAATTCACTTTCAATAACGAGTATTATCAACAACTTTTTGGGATGGCCATGGGCAATCCCTTGTCGCCCCTCCTCTCCAATATTTATATGGAGTTTTTCGAAATTACTTACATTCCGAGAATCCTGGGGTTGGCATCCCTTGGTTGCGGTACGTCGACGATATTTTGTGTATCTGGCCCATGAATCGTGACCTGGATAACGTCCTCCTTCAGTTAAATGATCAAGTCCCCTCCATTAAGTTTACTTTAGAAGTGGAACGAGACAATTCAATCCCATTTTTGGATGTGCGTGTACATAGGGAAAGCCTAGGTTTTAAGTTTAGTATCTATCGGAAAAAAACAATTTGTCCTACGTACACTTTTACTCGGGACATGACACCCCTACTAAGAAAACCATTTTTTCATCAATGTTTCTCCGCGCCCTTAGGATCGCCAGTCCGGAATACATCGATGCCGAATTAGAAAAAATCAACGGTATTGGAAGTGATCTTTGTTATCCATCTGCGTTTATGGAATCTTGTCTCAACAAGGCAAAACGAACATTCTATCGTGTCAATAATAACACTCGTACTTTGTCAAAAATATTTTAGTACTTCCATTTTTCCCGGGCTTTTTAGGCTTTGCTAATGTACTTAAACTTTTGGATATTAATGTAGTATTTTCATATAAGAATATTGTGAAAAATATCATAGTAAAAAATATCTCTACCAATAATTCAGGCATTATCTATAAAATTGGTTGTAAACAATGTGATTCCTTTTACATAGGTCAGACGGGAAAGGATTTGCACACACGTATAAAACAGCATCAATATTCCGTTAGAACAGGACAGTTGTCCAGTGCTCTTTTTGTCCACTTGTCAGAGTTATCCCACTGTATTGATTGGAATAATGCTTCAGTTTTATTTCACTCTAGCATCATTGTTAATAGAAATATTCTTGAGTCTGCCATTATCCAACTTTCAAATAACTTCAACATAAGCAAAGGTCTTTTTCAACTCGATCCTGTTGTTTTGAATTCCTTCATAACAGATTTAGATAAGAAAGGTAGAACGCTAAATCTTTGGTAAACTTGTATGTGTCGTGATTACTTTTATTTATTTATTTTCTTCCTTATTTACTTTGCTTTCTGTTCTCTATTACATTTATCGCTTGGTTTCTCTACACTCGTTTTCACTGTACCGTATAGCTTCATGGTAGCCACGCCGAGACTATGAAAGCCGTTACAACACGAAGGGGGAAGGGGGTTTCATTAATACTTTATTTAAACGCTTGTTAACATTTTATTTAATTCCGAAAATGCTTTAATTAATTTGAGGGGATGCGAGTAGAACATTTTACTATAATAATTCACGTCGGAGAGGGGCACAAAACAATTAATTTGATGTTTAGATTACATGGCCCCAACTTTACGCTTATCGCGCTACCGAAAGACTGACTATCTTTGGGGGTAGTCCGCTCTGTCGGCCTCTGTTCAGGATTGCCAACTCTTCCCATTTTAAACAATTTCAAACAAACATACTTTTTCGTAATTTCACAATTATTAGTAAATGATTTATATTAAACATTATAATCTTAATTAAACAAAAATTAATATTCTTAACTAGGCATTACTACACTCGCATCACCCCCTTGAAAATAAGTTTTTCATTAGGAAAACTTATTAATATCGTTTAACAAATTTAGTAAATTTATTCAACAAATTTATATATTTTGCAATCTTTTTTTTTTTTCTTTAACAAATTCAAAGTTGATAGACAAGAAATAATTAGAATGACAAATTCCACACATATATTTTGTATCATATAAAAATCGAAAACTTTATAATTTTCACATTTGCATAAAATAACATTTCACACTAATAATTAAATTACAACCTGTAACTAATGTACACATG
The DNA here is from genome assembly GCA_023014485.1 of Bathynomus jamesi. NCBI lineage: Eukaryota > Metazoa > Arthropoda > Malacostraca > Isopoda > Cirolanidae > Bathynomus > Bathynomus jamesi. The sequence continues at coordinate 7,746 of JAJOZX010006589.1, forward strand.
CCAAAAAAAATAACGGAAAATTTTCTTACGTTGGTTACACAAATTTCAAGTTCACAATCTATTCCAGCGATTTCTCATCAAAGATCGCTTTACATTTGAAACAATTATTTGTATAGTTATACAGTTACTATCAGGGCAACATAGAAAAAATATAAGAAAAAGTTTACATAAAATACTGACCAAGAGCGCACATACTATTTCACGAAAAACACAACACATATGGGCAATAATCGCACCCTTTCACTTATAATTTCATTACATAATAATCAGTACATTAATTTGCTGGACGTTGTTTAGATCACAATCCGCACGCTGACAACGGACTTCAATTTTCAATCGCAGCTCTCCTGCTCACTTCGCTAGAATGCAAGGGATTGCATCAATGAACATGCAACAGGGCAGCACGCTATAATGGTTCCGCTCTCTCTCCAAATGGCGAAAAAAAAAAAAAAAAGAGAGACGTCCAATTCTAAAAGGATCAGGGGGGGAGATATACTGAAAGCGGGACCACGGGCTGGAATTGGACGGAATTTGCAATTCTAGAAGTCGATGAAGAAACTCGCCTTGTCTCATCTCCACTTTTGTCGGTGAACGCTGCTCTTCCTACGTCCAGCTGAAAGACTCTTCTACTGGCAACAATCAAACGATCACTCCGCCGTAGGCCGTTTCCCAACGAACCTGCTGTATATCTGTATGGGCAGTACAGTCGTAGACACCCGTTCAAGCTCTCGTGGCTTGCCTACCGCGTGCTACGACACATATTTAGCGAAGCATTCGAGCAGCGTGACCAGCTACTGCCCGAAAAATACCAGTAGACCATCTTCGATCGAAACTTTCGTGTGCCAAGACCCTGCACACGTAAATTTCTCTTCTCTTCTCTTCCGAAACTGTCCTGCGCCAAGTCCCTGCGCATTCGGTTCCTCTCTTCTATCTCTTCTCTTCCGAAACCATCCTGCGCCAAGTCCCTGCGCAGTTGGTTTCTCTTCTCTCTCATCATTGGTGATCGATCACCTATCCGGTCGACTAAACTCAATGGATGGAACTCGGATTCAACTTGGTTGCCTCCAAACCGAGCCTTTTGAAATTTTGAAAAAAAAGTTTATTCGAAACGTGTTTCTGTACTGCTTATCATTTATTTAATATTTAATTTACGAATTTTCTCGACAGTTCACTTCGAAACAATAACTACACATTTGCTCTGGCCAAATTCACGGAAAAAAAATTACGCATCTCAAAATTTCGCAAAAATTTAATCACATCTAGCTACCAATAAGGTCACTTATGGCAGTTACATCGAAGATAAAAAAAGTCATAAAATGTACGAAACAAAATTGTACAGTATAAATATAAAAGCGCCCATACATAGTAACTGTTAGTATAATTTAAGAAATATTATTGTTCAAACTATCGTCAGAAATCACATCAATACTTTTAAATACAAAAGACAAAAATGAACCCCAGAAACTTCATGTCATCACTTCTCTGACAATCATGAACCCTCTTGCCCTTTGAGGAGGAGTACACGAAGACGCCACAAAAACGTTACTGGCTATCTAGAAGGCTCCATTTCCGAGGGAACACTCGAGCCAATGTTTCAAATGCATTAGTATCCGACTGAAGGTTTAAACAACAATAATTTGCCCAAACAGTTATTAAAAAGTTAAAAAATGTAAATATTACTACCGAAAATTATTTTAATACAGTAATGTCAACTTGAAACGTCAAATTTCATATGAATTGAACTCACAATTCGCAAATTACATCTGAGAGACAACTCTCTCCTTCAACAGAAACCCCAGTATGGTTTGCAAATCACAAAAATCCCAGCAATTTATCGTTTCCAAGTGAAACTAAAAATTTGCATCGTTATACTAAATAAGAATAGATAATATGCACTCACAAATACACGCAACCTACTGTAAACAAAAACAAAACTGCATAATTGAGAGCGGTCGCTTTATTTGTAAGCGAACCTCTATACAAATATCCCTAACCGAATGAAACTGCATTATATCCTGACAATTTTGTAATCTTTTCTACGCAAACGCTCGAACTAAAAAAAAGGACATTTTTCATTTCTAATACCCAAATTAAAATATCAAATCAAAACATCCTTTTTACAATACAATCTAAATTCCAAATAAAAATTTTACCATTGTCATTGAACTGGAAGAAAGAAAAATAAAAATCGGCCTACCTATAAAAATAAAATTGAATGCATTTATAAAACGTAAAGAAACTATATGAAAATTTTCTACACCAATTTCTGTAATTCAAAAAAATTATAATAATTCCAGCTTTCGTAAAATATGTGTACCGTAACTCACATTGGCCGCCAAAATAAAAATAAAATTTACTGCCGCACTTTTAGGCCTATAATTAATAAATTCCATGCTATGCGTGGAAAGAACAATTTAGAATTTAATGCATAACATTTGTGCTTATTAAAGGAAAATCCTATGATTATTTATGTTAAACCAATTAAAATTTTGTTAAATAACTAAGAATTTAATACTCGATAGACATATACCGTAGTGACGGTCAATATCCGAACAATATTTAACGATAGGCCTACAAGAAATCTTTCTTTAGTACAATACAATAGCCATTTTACAAAATATCAGTCGGAATTGTCATGAAAATGAACGAAAGGAATGGGAAAAAAAATAGATAAATCAGCCTACCTACCAAATTTTGACTATATAAATATATATAATTATATATAAACTAATATATACGTATAAGTTAATATGTAAGTGTATAATTAATGAGTATATAAAAAAAATCCAAAAAACAATTTATAGAAAATTTCACAACACAATTTCTCTATTTCAGTTAAACGATTTTAGCTTATTTTGAAGTCTAACACAATCCTATACGGCCAGCCTATAATCTGACAAATTAATATGTTTAAGATTATTTTTCGACTGTCCCTTAAAATGTAACTTAATCCTATATAGCGCGAAGCGAAGCGAAGCAAAAAGCCCGTAAACCTATATAAACAATCATTATATACAACCAATCGAAATATAATAAAAAATCTACTAATGAATCCCAGAAAATTTTTCATATTCATGAAATGTCTTACAATACTATATATGTATATATACCTAGAAATGCAATACAAATTTTCGCTGAAACATTTTCAAAAGACCGTATAAAATGTGTATCACTGTTTTTAAACTAACATAATTCACTTGTACAAATTCAGTAAAATTTATTTATTAATCGTTATTCTTATTATTATGATTATCACAATTTCTAATTCCAAAAGTTTTAAACAAAAAAGACAAACGTAGGTAGGTTTGAGGACAGGAGAAAAGGTGAACGAAATGAAGTGAAAAGAATTGAGTCTCGGCAGCAACGAACGATTTGAAATATACCTCTCCGACGGGCTGAACGAAAGCTAACGAATTAGGAAACAAACGACTCTGAAATTTAATGTTAGACTCAAATGTTTTGACAAACGGAAAACCGACTCTGTAACGACTAAAATAAGTTTTGAGTCTCTAGGCTCAATCTCAAACAACAAATTTTGACGCGCAAAAGTTTTTGAAGCGACGTGACTCAGAATAATTTGGAAAATAAGGGCGCCATTTTGAATTTGCAATGAATTTTTGCTTAATTTGATAATTACTCTAAAACGGGTAGCGAAACAGAATATCTACTAATTTTCTTTATACGGAGAACGTGAAAACGATCGTGATTAGTCGAAAGAACACACGCACAAATTTTGAATTCCTATTTATCAGAGACGAAAAAATAATGCATAAGCCTAACGGAGTGCATGGGTTCGTATTATTAAATTGATAACAATTTAATAAGGTTAGCTGCCACCAAATAATGTCGCGATTACTTTTATTATTTTACTTTCTTCATTATTTACTACTATCGGCTCTCTATTTCATTTATCGCTTGCTTTCTCTGCACTCGTTTTCACTGTACCGTATAGCTTCATGGTAGCCACGCCGAGACTATGAAAGCCGTTACAACACGAAGGGGGAAGGGGGTTTCATTAATACTCTATTTAAACGCTTGTTAACATTTTATTTAATTCCGAAAATGCTTTAATTAATTTGAGGGGATGCGAGTAGAACATTTTACTATAATAATTCACGTCGGAGAGGGGCACAAAACAATTAATTTGATGTTTAGATTACATGGCCCCAACTTTACGCTTATCGCGCTACCGAAAGACTGACTCTCTTTGGGGGTAGTCCGCTCTGTCGGCCTCTGTTCAGGATTGCCAACTCTTCCCATTTTAAACAATTTCAAACAAACATACTTTTTCGTAATTTCACAATTATTAGTAAATGATTTATATTAAACATTATAATCTTAATTAAACAAAAATTAATATTCTTAACTAGGCATTACTACAATGCCACCCTAATAACTTTTATTTTTCAATTTTTATATACAAAAAAGGGCAGAGTGCTAAAACCCGGGCAGATTTCCAGTATAAATTTATATATATATATATATATATTTTTTTTTATCTATAACATTGGTTGGAAACAATTCATTTAATCTTGTGCTAAAAATCGATAGTTTTTCCTTATAAATTTGTGTGCCCCTCCCACAATCCTTTAAATTTGTTTCTCCGTTTATTGTATATATATATATATATATATTTTTTTTTTCTGTAACTTATATATAGGCTGTAACTCTTTATGTACTTCAGTGTTCCTGAGGATGTCATTAGACGAAAGCGCTTGAGCACCATTCTGTGTTTCCTTTCCTTCGTGGTTTTATTCATCATATATATATATATGATACACACAGACAGTGCATGGAACAAGGAACTCTTCTGGGATAATTAAATCCACTATAGTCCGAATAAGTAATGGTAAATGACAAATACCATAGTTTTTCTTTTTCATGATGCTAGCCCGACGTGGGCAACGGGTCACTCGCAAAGAGGTCCCATAAAATAGCTTCCCTCACCAGCTATCTGCAAAGCTGGTGAGGGAAGCTATATTTATGGGACCTCTTTGCGAGTGACCCGTTGCCCACGTCGGGCTAGCATCATGAAAAAGAAAAACTATGGTATTTGTCATTTACCATTACTTATTCGGACTATAGTGGATTTAATTATCCCAGAAGAGTTCCTTGTTCCATGCACTGTCTGTGTGTATCATAAAAAACTCAGGGGACCATTCTGAGTTCATTCCCATATATATATATATATATATATATATATATATATATATATATATATATATACTGTATATATATATATATATATAGATTATATATGAAATAACCACTAAGGAAGCACCGAATGGTGCTCAAGAGCTTTCGACTAATGACATCCTCAGGAACATTAAAATAAATAACAAGTTATGCTGTTCAGGGGTTTCAAAGAGGGGCTTCCAGTATGCCTCCAATTGGGTTTGATCTGGTGGGTCATGGACTGCTATTCTTTCTCTAATGAGATTTTGGTAAAGGCCTCTAGGGTTCGATGAAAATTGTTTGCTATGGTTTTTCATGTCAATCTGCTTTTGTTTATTCCTGATTCTATTGGCGATGGCTGGGAGTTTTCCTTCCAGTTCCAGCGCCTTGTCATGTAGTTGATTATCTCTCAAGTTATACTTTCTCTTTATTTTCCCTATTTGTTTTTTGAGTTTTCCTTGTTGTGCGGGTGTTTGGAAATATCGTTTTAATTTGTTCAGTTCTCGCTTCGCTTGTGTAAGTTGTTTAGTTAATTTAACTTTCCAGAAAGGAGGTTTTGGTTTACACTTACGGTTTTGACTGGGTTGGGGGGGCTTTGGTCTGAAGTTTGGGACAAGTTACTTTTGCATGTATAGGCCAACAACATAATTTACTTGATTAAGTTCAGTAAGGTCTGTGTTGACTAGGACTAGTCTATTAATTGCTACATTTACTCTGTATAATAGTTGTTTAACTGTCTATATTTACAAAGTTTGATCAGTTGGGGCCGGTTTTCCATATTCATGGTTTTAACAATTTCAATTAGATTTGCTAATTCCTCTTCTGTTTCTATTTGCTCTAAATCTATATCTTCATGTCGTGGTGGTGGTGAGGGGGGAGAGGTTCTTGATCTGGCTGGGGAAGGTAATGGTGAGTCAGAGGATCCAGGCGAACTGGGTGGTGGGCCACCCATTCCTATCTGGTGGTTTGGATTGGTTAAACAATGTTGGCTGGTATGCTGCCTGCTTTGTGTATCAAATGAGCTATCAGATGAATCATCATCAATATTTTGTGCTGCATCAAAGCACTGGAATAGTGGAATAGGATTCATTATTGGGCTGGTTTCATTGTCCACCAGAATCACCCCTTTCATGTCCCAGAAGATGGTGGCCATAACCTTTCCTTTCCATATTCATGGTTTTAACAATTTCAATTAGATTTGCTAATTCCTTCCTGTCTTATCCAATCCTATGCCAATGATTCCACCCTTAACTTCTCCACCCGCTTCATAAAGCGTCCTTTTTAACCGTCACTCCATGTTTCGCGTGAGACGGCTATTGCGCACGTGACCTCTGATCTTTGTATTATTTCTGATTGGGGCAGAGAAAACGTTGTGACTTCCGATGTCTCAAAAACTTAATTCCTTCATCTGTCTACTCGTTTCACTCTTCCACGACTATCCCCTTATCTTCAACAATACAGAACTCAATCCTTCCTTTTCTCTTAACATTCTTGGTGTTTCCTTTTCCTGTGAACTTCCCTGGAAAGGTCACATATACTTTCTTTTTAAAACAGCTTCTAAGAGGTTAGGTATGCTGTACCGGCTCCCGCAGTTTCTTCACCCCCACTCAGTTACTGTCTCTGTATAGGTGTCTTTTCCGTTCCTGTATGGGGTACGCTTCTCATGTGTGGGATGGTTCAACCCACACAGCTCTACATAATTGGGTCTTATTGATTCTCTCTCTCTCTCTCTCTTGCTGTTATAACGGAGACGGCTCTTTTGAACTTTCTAACTGCATGCCCTCTCCTTTACGAAGAACTTGCAGTACCAGACTTTCGACACATTCTCATTCCTTTTCTGTCCAACTCTTTAACGCAAGGATTAATCGGTATTCTCAATCTTTCATCTACTCAATCGGTCAACTCTGGAAGAACCTTCCTCAATCCAACTTTTCCTCTGTCTATGATCTCCAGTCTTTCCAACGTAGAATATCCAAACATCTCGAAAACTTTGGACCTTGATTTTGGCCCTCTTCCTCTTCTATTAGCCTCGTAGGGACCAGCCAGTCTGTTGCTGTTTGGTATTCTTTGTATTACTTTGTATTACTTTGTATTTCTTTGTATGAGGGATCGGGGACATTTTTGCGGGCATTCGCCCTTGACCCGTCCTTCTTGCATAAAAAAAAAAAAAAAATTCGTTCTATAATTCTACGGTAACTATATACCCTATTTAATTATTCGTCCGAGCAAAATATATATTTTAAAAAAGTACTACTTCATTGATAAGCGTAAAATTTGATGTAATAAACACTAAACCTCTTCAGTCGCGGGTGGTTGGGCGCGCTTCGCGTGTCTACAGGCTCGATATATCATTAATGTTTTATTGGGTTAATAGATATCTAAAGGAGAATGCCGTTAAACTATCCGCTGAAATTGAAAACCGGGGAAGAATACTCGTGCACGCAAAAATCATGTAGATACTGCTCCGCTCTCTTAACGGCATCCTACTCGAAACGGCTCCTGCAGGAACCAGCTTTTGTGGTAAATCTTTGTAATTTGACTTCTTGTTTTTCAGTAGAGGAATTTCCTCCGAATTCTTGTTTCTTCGATCTTTTTCTCTCCGGACTTTTGTCTCCAGATTTTTTGTTTCTCCTAATTTTTTTTATCAGACCTTTTTTTTAACTACAGAATTATTTACACTGAAGCGTTTGTTTTCTCAGACTTTACTCTTTCCGGACATTTTTGGTTCGCTGGAATTTTTTTACGACTTTTTTACTCAGGAATTTTTCACTTCGGAATTTTTTCACTGAAGTTTCTGTTTCTTCGGACTTTCTCTCCCTGCAGACTTTTGTCTCCTATTTTTTTTCCGGGACTTTTTAGTCTGGAATTTTGTATTCCGGATTTTTCCACGAGACTTTTTTACTCGGGGAAAATTTTTTCACTGGATTTTTTGTCTCCAGATACAAATTTTTTTTTTTTTTTTTATGGAAATTTTTATCGTAATCTTTTACTTCGGATTTTTATTTTGGATTTTTTTTTTTCACCGGTTTCTGTTTCTTTGAAATTTTCTCTCCAGACTTTTGTCGCCGGACTTTTTTTTTGTTCCTCCGGGTTTTTTTCTCCGGACTTTTTAACCAGAACTTTTTCTGCTCTTTAATATGATATAACATTAAAATGACCTTTGTCCGTGAATTTTCCCTCAGATTACATTTTAAGTCTAAAATTAAAAAATTAAGCGAAAAATCAACGTAAGTTCCTAAAACAAAAACTATCAAAAATAAGAACACGGAATTTATACTATATATATATACAGAACTGGACATGCTCTACTCTACATAACAATATAAAAATAAAAGTCATATGTCGACTATTTAATATTTTATGACCATTTCATTTTTAATCATTGACATTTTGGATCTTTCCTGTTTCATTAACTGTTTCCGATTTTTATGAAAACAACGTGATATGTACAGTTTTTCACGCTGATTTCAAAATTATAAACCATTTCATCGAGAAATATAACCAAAAAGTTATAATGTGCAGAAACTAGCAAATGTTTGAAAGAGCGTAGGCTATAGAAATTTTAAAATAATACGCTCATTCTAAAAATAAGTTTTTTCGAAATGAAAGTAAATTATAGAATACTACAAAAAGTACTAGAACGGTGTAATCACTGCAAGCATAGGCTAGGCCAGTGGTTCCCAACCTTTTCACCACAAAGGACCCCTTTTATTTTTATTTTTTTCCCACGGACCCCATGTTTTTGAAAGATTCCGTCTACCCAAAACTGTTTTTATTAACTAATAATTAACTCGTTTTCTCATTTTTCACTATCAAATAAAGGACATATAAGAGAGTATGCAATTAAAATACAGCATATTAAAAAAGTATTAATAATTATTCCAGCCAAGAGCAAGGAAACTTGAAATTTTAGTCTGAGCGCCCTTATCGTGGGTAAATGTACGATTTCCATTGGAGCCTCTCGAAATATTGAAAGCTTACGGACCCCCAGTACTACCTTGGGAACCACTGGGCTTGGCTATTTTTTAAACGGTGGCGTTGCGCATCTATTTTGTTCTTCCGCTGCAAGCATAGACTATCACTACAAGCATAGGCTAGGCTATTTTTTAAACGGTGGCGTTGCGCATCTATTTTGTTCTTCCGCTGCAAGCATAGACTATATAGTTCAACATCTTTTTACTTTCCAATGAATGACAAATTTTATTTTATAGAATTATATAGGAAGACTGAGACAAGAAAATGCAGTAAATTTTTCACAAGAATATAACTTAATACCGAAAGAAAAACAGTGGGTAATTATTCGTTTTAGTGCTTTTTCTCCTTTCTGAACCAAAACACATTTTTCTGGTGTTTTTTGGTGTGATTTGTTCAAATCTGAACTTTGTTTCTTTGGGAAATGAGCCGTTTTTGAGAAATTTTAAAATTGAAAATTTCTCAAAAACGGCTCATTTCCCAAAGAAACGAAGTTCAGATTTAAACAAATCACACCATAGAACACCAGAAAAATGTGTCTTGGTTCAGACCTAACCTAACTTAACCTAACCTAACCTAACCCGCGTTTTTTCGCAATTTCTTACCTTAAATATCAGCGTTGGGATGTTGTACAAATCAGCGGCGACCAACAGGAATAAATAGACGATTTCGCCATGCCCACCAATTTGAATTTGTTGGCCTAGCCAATGCTCACAGACGTCAAAGCAAAAACTCCTCCAATTAACCGCACTCTCGGAAGCCAACGCTAAATAGAGCTGTGCATCTAGCTGTGTCGAACGCTTTGTCAAGAATAACCCAACGTACAATAAGTTTTGCCACAGTTTGAGGTGGGATTTTTCAACCCACGTGCCCTTTCGACGGGAAACAGAGAAGGAACACTTTTTTTTCTGCCGCGCTCGTCCCTAGTCAATCTTCTGCAATAATATTGATCAGCAACTTCTCTATAATTACACTCATGACCACACTGCGGACAAATAACACGAGTAGGTAAAACACCGTGACTGGTAAAGAAAATTTCAGCACCGTCTTCTTTTTTATAAGTAATCCAAATCACACCCAGACAAACCATAGCGAAAACCGAACTGAATAAGGATTTTGGAATGAGTATGCATTATTGGAGATTCAAAATGCACGTCTCTGATTGGTCGGATAAGGATAAGGTAACATGAAACAAAAACCAGATTTAATTGGCTGATTTGACCTATGTTTCCTAATTTTGGCACGAGATGTCTCCCCATAAAACTGGAGAGGACGAGGACCGGCAAAATTTTAACAGCGGAAAGAGGTAAACACTCGGTCAATGGCCTATAATGGCTGCTTTTTACGTCCAAATTTTTTTTTTTCCATAAAAAATAATTATTACATTTCCTTGATTTTTATCAGTTTCCCTGAGGTTTCAAGGTGTTCTGAATACGAATTTATATGTTAAATTGTCATAGACTCTCCTTCTATCGAAAACGAACAAAGCATTAAAACGAATATTAACCAAACAGGGTCCTAGAAAACATCAAATGCTAATAAGCCTAACCTAACCTAACCTAAGTATTTCTCGATGAAATGGTTTATAATTTTGAAATCAGCGTGGAAAACTGTACATATCACGTTGTTTTCATAAAAATCGGAAACAGTTAATGAAACAGGAAAGACCCGAGTTTAGTTTTAGAATATTTTGTTAGTTTGTTATTTCGATTTGCCAGTTTTGCTCGTTTCATTTTTTTCGATATCAGTTTTTATCGATATTATGGTCCTCAAGTATTTCATATTCATATAGGCCCTATGAATATATTCATTTACAAATGTTATATGAATATCATAGTGTAAGGTTTGGCTATTTGGTCACATAAAGCTTGTATAGGGAGGAATTTCCTGTCAATTGGCCTTAGGCCTATGTCGCGCATAGGTTGTGCGGGCCTCCAGTGTCGCGCATACGTTGTGCGAGCCTCTGCCCGCTTGCGACTTTTTAGGGTTAATGCACTTTGGACAATCCAACGAAGGTGGTCCTTTGTTGGGTAAGCTCGGCCTTGGCCGAGAGTTTCCGAGTATCAATATAAATAGTTTCTACCAAGTTTTTTTTTTCCCGAAGGGATGAATGAAACACTTCACTTCAAAAATTGGAGTTTTAGTTCACTCATAAATTTTTATTTACAAAGTTTATACAGAACGAGGCACTGATAAATAATCAGAAGTTTACAGGGGGAGAGGTTTTACCTCTTACAACAACAGCTCAAGCAGGAGTTTACAGGGGTAGAGGTTCGACCCCATTTCACAATAGTTAAGGTGGGAATTGAAAGCGAGGAGGCTTGTCCTCCTCGAGTAAGAGTTACGGCAGGAATTTAAAATGAGGAGGCTTGGCCTCCTTGGTCTAAGCCTCAGGCAGGAATTTAAAGTGAGGGGGGCTCGGCCTCCTCGGTGAAGGTTCAGGCAGGAATTTAAGATGAGAGAGGAGCCACCTCTGGTAACAACGGCCAGACAGGAATTTAAAAGGGGGCGAGGTGCAACCTCTGGTATCAAGAGCTCAGGCAGGAATGATTTAATTTACAATACAAGAAATAAATAAGCCTCAATTTTGGGGGAATGCAGTCGAAGGTTAAGCTCCCACTTTAGCTGGAGAGCTAAAGAATTCTGACGTTAAGCATAATTTAAGCAAAAAGTTAACAAAAAAAGATACTAATTTTTGTAAGGTATACACTTTTGGGTGGCGACATAATGTCGGGGGACCGACATGTACCGAGTACATTAAGTACATAAATTACATTATATTACATACATTAATTACCGTTAATTACAATTTTAGCAATTTGTTAATTGACATATCTAATACTGAAGTAATCTGAATAGGTAACACAATTTAAATAATGAAGGAGAGTTCTCCGTTGTTTTATAATTTAAAGGGGATTAACGACAATTATATATATTTATAGTTAACAGTGATTACGCCAAATTATGTCAATATTATTAGAAGAATGGTTGGTTATTATAGTTTGAAAGTCTAATTAGCCAGCGATGAGGAAAGCGGAGAAAAGATACGGTGTACTTTTCATTTGAAAGTACACGGACATTAATGATAACGTAAGACATAAGTAACGGAATTTGAATGACAATTAGGTAGAAGTAGTAAGTACAGATAATGAGAACGTGGGTAACTATGTAGTAGATAATAACCATAGCCTGGCAGGGAACAATATGGTATATTATAATAATATAACATCACATCTTAACGTTATAAATTGGTAGCAGAGGCAAGAGAGAAGAGTTCGAATTCAGAGGCTCGCTTTTGACGACGTAATCGGAATTCGAGCCTTCGTCTCAGCAATAATAACAACTTGCGAGAGGTGAAATAATAAAAAAAATAAAACAAAAAGAATACATGTACGTAATCATGATCGTCAATAGACATGTACGACTGCACACAGTAGTGTACACATATCATTCGTCACACAATAGGTTGTGTGCGTAATATAGACACGAGTAAACATAGACTGATAAGTTGATAGAGATAACTAGACAATGGGTAATAGGTAATAAAATAGGTAATAGGTGATAAAATTAATAAAGGACAACGGTCAAGAAGGAACATGGATGTATGAATGAGTATGGTTGCATAACACCGACAGGACACAACATATAAATAATGACTTATAGATAGTATTTATATTATTATTAAAGAATGTACCATACATTGAATACTAAGGATAGCCTCATACTAAGCACGTGATCGAAAGTGAAGGAAATAAGTTACTTTATGACGTCAGAGTGACTTACTCTGTACGTACAGCATAAGTCATTATTTGGGAGAAATCAAAGGAGACGAATTAGAGAGGCACAGCTAAGGGGGGACATTCGCTGTTTACAGCGAACTTCTAATGGCACAAACATGGATACTGTTCAACCATAGAAATGGTAAATCGCATGTTGTGACACTATGCTGCTCTCCCCTATGAAAAAGGATGTAATGGTGGGGTGGAAGTTTATTTACAATATATTAAAAAAATGAAACGGCGACAATTTCGGGTTGGATTAATCAAGGCAATTTAGTGGGAAGAATGATAATTATATTAATAAAATTTAAAAAAATAATCAAGGGAAAATTTTAAAATTACAGCAAATAAATTAACAAGGTTGAGGTCTGATTACTAGAATGTAGTGGAAACTCTAGATCAACAAGTATAAAGTCCGAAGTTGTCACCTTAAAAAAAAATTATAAGTATGATTAATTGTGGCAATCATACTACATAAACAATCTTATAAACTAATGAACCATCTAAGTTATTTCTGGCATTTCGACATAATTATTTCAGTTAAAGTTCCAATTACAGGATTGAATCTAATTTAAGTAAAATTTTTAGTTTGTCCAACGTTATAGTAACAAGATTTACGGAACCGTGATAAATTCGGAAAGACTTCCAAGGTTAAGATAATTTTAGGGAAAAAGATACATACATAGTAAATAATGGTTAAAAGGAAAATTCAAATTTAAGGTTCAGGAATTTTCAATTCATCTGGTGACTACTTGAAATGGAGTTTAATCCATCAGTAATGACAGAGATAAGAGTTTCCGAAGATATCATGATTATACAGTAAAAAACTAATCGTATTCACTATGGTAGATAAAAATTGAATTAAATTTTATTGGTGGACGAAGTCTTCAGCAGTGGGAGCACGGTTGCAGAATGTAAACTTATTTCAAGTCCGAATAAGTTGGTAAAAGATTAAAATTGATTTAAAGAAAAGTAAAATTAATTTATTGAAAACATGAAAATTTATCTAGTTACCGTTTTAGATACTTAGATATTGTTATCCATTAAGAATATCCAGGGAGAAGGAAGATAGAATTACGTAATAGACGATGTATAGACCTTGGGTCGTGTGTATTTGGCACAGAGTGCAAATGCTAGGTGGTGACCCAAAAATGGGGAAAAGGAATTTATAGTTGAAGTTATACGTATCGTATACGTAGGAAAATATGGGTAATACGCGTGTGTAGCTGAGTGGTATGTACAGTAGTGTGTAGAATATGAAAGTAATTGGTTCATCCCGGGAAGAACTGAATCCTTAGTGGTCAATGGTAAATCATGAAATTTTGAAGAACGGATTAGCTTAGAGGTTGGTTAAAATTAACTTAATAAAACAACAGGCAAGATTATATATTGTAAGCAGCAATTAAGTTTAAATAAATTCAAATAATCCAGAGTAAACATCAATCAGTTAACTGCAATTAAATATACTTTATCGTGATAGCCAATGATTTTAGAATAAGATTTATATGATAAAAATAAGATATGCGTAGTGAATTTCCTTTCCACTAAGTACGCCAATGATTTCAAGAGTGTTTCAGAGTGTGGGTAAGCGTAATTGGGTGAAAGTGTAATCAGTAGGAAAGTGAATTCAAATAGGTGTCGAAAGTAATAAAATTCAATCGGGATTATAGATTTTACGTAATTAACTCAGTTGCACGTATGAAGGTAATTAAAATGAATACGCACTTAAAAAGACTTTAAATTAGTTAAAGTACATTGAGCGGTATTGGGAACTGAATTTAGGCACAGAATTCAATTCGATAGTAACCTTCATAGCGTTATATTAGCAGTATCTCACCATTAATATTGACCAGAAGTATCAGTACACAATTGAATTTTATTTGACGAGTTGATGGGGCATAGATAATAACAGGTTTTAGTGGAATTCATGGTAGGGCGCAGTTATGTTTATAATATTGAAATGGTGTAAGAATTATTAGAAGGGGAAAAGGAATGGCATCCTGGTATAGTGTGTCAAAATTGGCTATAATTTTGGTTGATACCTTAACAACCGATATAAGAACATCTTAATGACAATTACTCAAGACTAATTTGAATAAAAAAAAATCAAAAATAAAAAGTTGAAAATAGAACTCAATTATGAGCTATTCTGAACTGAACACTTATAGGTTATAAGTTCCGTATGATTAAGATTAATTTAAAAATTAAAACAAAAAACAACTTAACCTAAATTGAGGGTATGTTCGGTCATACGGGTGAATTTCACGAACATACGAAGCCAGACAAATCAGCTGCATGGTTAGGTTGTCTTGCGATCGGGCATGTGGGTCATTCGGTTAAAGGTTTTCGCAACATGCCGGGAAGCAATGGACTGACCATACGAGCCTTGCTCACTCAAGAGGAGGTGGTGTATCGGGATTAAGAAGAATGACTTTCACTGGTTTCAGAAAAGGATCCAGGAACAGCCAAAGAGAAAGATTTGCAAAGTAGAAGGCAAGAAGGGCGAAAACATGAATTCGCGGAAGAAAAATGAAAATGATCGATGGAACGATCATATTATGGTAGTGAGGAATATTCCGCGCTTGCCCTTCCGCGCGTACAACTTCCGACGGAGGAGTAGGTTCGGGTTCGCTCCCGGCACCTATGGGCTTAGCCTCGGAATTAGGTGTAAATTCCTCTACCTTTGAAAACAGAATCAAGTCATCTTCCTTAAATAGGGATTTAAGCGAAATGACCAAATCGGAACTTAAGGGAAATGAGTTTTCAAATTTATTTGGAATAGCCAGAACACTGGGAACTTCAAGTTCCGGCCTAACTGTCACTGAAGGAGGTGACTCGCTCTCGATGGAGTCACAGGGGTTTACTGTGAAGACATTCGAGTCTTCGTACTCAAAATTATCAAAAGTATGTTGGTTTTCTAGTTCTTCGTTCGTCGGAACTAGAACGGAACAATTGACAATTGATGAAGAATCTTCCCCATCTGGTAGCAGTTCCTTTTTATTTTGAACTGGTTCCAGGGAGTCCGTCGGGCTCTCTGAAACGAGTCTTTCACCCTCAGCTGAAAAGACCGAAGAATAGGGGTGACAAACATATTCGAAAAGTGAGTTCTTTCCTCGAATTAGGCCTGCTTCTCTATCGGCCCAATAAAAATCGTGCGTAATAAGGAAATTCATCCCCAGGAGTAAGTCTCCATCCCAATTCAATTCAGATACGACCACAAATGGGGTCAGATAAGGGACTGAATCAAACTCAATAGGAAGGATGATTTCTCCGGTACTGTATTCTTCCCAGTCATCATCAATGCAGGACAAACGAGAATGCAAAT
The DNA here is from genome assembly GCA_023014485.1 of Bathynomus jamesi. NCBI lineage: Eukaryota > Metazoa > Arthropoda > Malacostraca > Isopoda > Cirolanidae > Bathynomus > Bathynomus jamesi. The sequence continues at coordinate 23,997 of JAJOZX010006589.1, forward strand.
CGAATTTTTCCGTAGCCACCTTGAGTAACTTCTCGCATACGTGTTGGTTAATGTAATTCGCCTGACAGCAGTTTCAACAAGAGCCAAAACTGCTTGGTTGTTAATAGAAGTTTTCATGAAAATTTGTGAGCTCTCGTCAATAAGCTCCATTTCAAAGTCCAAGAAGGCGTCTCCGAAACATGTGAACATGCTTCGTCTGCATCAGCGATGGTTTCGCACGAGGTTGGGGTATTGGGAGGAAAACCAAAATTTGGAATATCGCAATCAGGGGAATCGGGTGACCAACTGGAAGACCTGATGTCGGCAATTGACAATACGTCTTACGTGAGCACTTTGCTCTTTAGGAAAAGATTGCTTGCTACACTGCTCCGAACACGAATTAACGGAGTTAAAACAAAACGGAGGGACGGCTTGGTCCTCACTATAGTAATTTAAAAAGAAGTCACTGGGACATGATCGATTCGTTACGAAACTGTTACTGTCATCATAAACATCACATGATTCAAAAACTGACTCGCCTACAGGACCTTGTGGGGCATTCTCCCCAGCTGCTACTACAGCAGAAAAAGCATCATCTGAAGCAAGATGACGGTCATCATGACCAAAAAAATCAAAAACAGGGTCATCTTTCAGACCACTTAAACGAGGCGGCATTGCCGATTGATCAAAAACAGGGTCATCTTTCAGACCACTTAAACGAGGCGGCATTGCCGATTGATCAAAAACAGGGTCATCTTTCAGACCACTTAAACGAGGCGGCATTGCCGATTGGCCGTTGGCCGAAGTAAACTCAAAACAATTCGGGTCCTGTGGAGAAAAGTTATCATAAACATGGTCATCCTGACCATCTAACGCGTCCTCTTTGGGACATGCATCATCTAAACCAAAAACAACATCAGTAACAGAATTCGCGTCCTTTTTGGGACATGCATGGATATCTGATCCATCTGAATCAAAAACGAGGTCTTCTCGACCAAAGTTCACTGAATGAACTATGTCAGTTGAATCAAGTCCGAATGACTAAAATTACTGACAATTTGAGGAGCAGTGTCTAAATCATCGTACAAGTCATGGCCATCGGGACCAACATGGTTGTCCTGACCATGGTGAGAAGATAAATTCTGATTTTCAACATCGGTTGCACAGCAATCATCCAAGTTGTCTGAATTCACATTTAACAAAGAATTGGTCACATCCCCATTTACATTACAACAATTATTAACGTAAGTATTACACTTACTTTCAACGGAAGTTTCATCATAAAGACTTCCAACAGAAGTACCTTTATAATTATATAAATCAACAATTTCATTGTTGTCGTTACTGTTTTCAACATTAGCATCACAAACACTGTCACAAGATGCTTCACAAAAATCATCATCATCAGAGGCTGTGAGTTCTAGCCTCGAAGGAATTCATTTGATGAACAAGCTGGAACCAACGGTTCAGAGACAACTGAGTCAGAGAAGAAAGTTGGGTCAGGATTACCCAAATCTTCCAAGGGTGACGTTTCATCGTCACTATCCAGGTTCTGCTCGGGTGCCTCGCACCAGAGAAGGAAATAACGTCTTTTATCCCATTTATCGACGAAGCATCCATCCGAAAAGTCGAAATGGAATCCGTAGGGTCGTAGGGATTCTGGGCCAATAATTAAATCACAATCGGGACAATATTCTGACGGCACTAACGAGACATCTATACTAAAAAAACAATAATCAATCCACACATCAAGTTTGGTTTCCGCAATGACGGGAATACGGTTACCCTCGGAATCCCGAACGTATGAAACGGATGGCGGTTCCTTAAAGAGAGGACACAGCAATTTATCCGCTAAAGACGCAGGAACAATACTGGACGAACATTTCGGATCAAAACGACCTAAAAGGGTTTCCTCTGGGCAACGGAGTTTGAAACCGATTTCGAGAAAAAAATATTCACTTTCTGGGGATTCCGAATGTACAGAACTCAAAGAGGAAGTGGATTGGGAAGGTGAGTCAGAATAAGGTACACTCAACGCCTTTCTACCCAGACCAGAAGGGTCAACGGAATCACTCCGATTCTCTACCGAAACATTATCGGGAGATGCGTTTCGCGCATCACTGAAGAATGACATGATCCATGAATAAAGGAATGAAGGGAAGTCAATAACTGGCGTGTATCGTTGTTTAAACCTTTAACGTCAACGTCCCATTTGACGGATCCCTGCCTGTCACAGTACTTCGTGATTACCTGCAGACCGTTATATATATCCTGCCAAAAACGTTTAAATTCTACCCAAGACCATTGATATATTTGCCCATTGGACCATCGATAAGAAAGGTACGGACGCGCGCGGCGTCACCGAAATTTGGGTCACAAGTGTCAAAAGCAAAACTGATTTTATCCGCATCTGTAGTTAGACAACCTCTAAACGAATCGTCAATTTTACCGAACCAATTAGGAGGGTTCTACAATCTATTATTAACGTGACCGCGAAAGTGAGGGACATCAACTGTACGTTTCAGTACGGAAAAGGGAGTTATAAGATTAACAGTAGTGCATGTCAGGGGGGGTAATGGTTTGGACATCGTTAATCATAACACGTGTCGTTGACACGGAAGTGTGTGTGTAAAACAAAAATAACCATGTAAGAGACAAGCAATAAAAAAAATAAATGGAACAAAGTCTAAGTATTTTGTATAGTTACGAAATAACGTAGAACAAAATGGGCGACTCTGCGTTTACTCCGGATGCCGTAATCGACGAGTAATTTTCGAATCTCCCAACGCTGAAGTCTCGTTGGCAAGGGTCGAAATTCCGTCAAAATCACACACTAGAAAAAAGGGTTACATTATAATAACAATAACATGAATTTTCACTAAAATTAATGAAAAAGGTTTAAATTGAAAAGAATAAAAAAAAAGGAACCTAACCGGGTTCAACTAAATAAAAATGTGAGTTATGGGTATAAATATCAGAATTATGACTGATCGCATTTACGTCCCACAACAAAATCTAAAATGATATTATTTAATATCCTCAATAAAAAAAACAATGCAGATAATTTTATAAAAAGAATTTAAAAATTCAGATTTATAATCTGTTGGAAAAATAAATACGTGAATACTGAATCAATGACAACGTCTGATTAGTACTGTATTTCGTATTACTATCGAACAGTTAATTAAAATCAATTAGTTAAAAAAAATGATTAAGTGTTTATAAAGTCACTTCACTGTTTCACACTAAAAAGGGAAAAATAAAAGTGAATTAATATTACTAAAATTAAAGAAAATGATAATTAAGGAAATGATTTAAAAGTAATAATTAATAATTAAACTCATCACATAAACGAGAAGAAAACGTTTTGGTGAGCTGCTGCTCGAGCCTCCACGAAGCTTTGAAGGTCAGCCTCACTCAGCTGATGCCTCCACTAAGCTTTGTGTGTGCCGCTCGTGACGTCATCTGATCGCCACGACGGAGCATACAAACGTTGAAGGAAGATCGTAGACAGGAAGACGGTCGAACGGTTGATTGGAGAAAAATACGAACAATAATTCAAAAGTTGATTGAAGAGAAGTTCAAGGGAAGGAATTTCCAAGTAACAAAAGTTGATTGAAGGTCAACGATGAGTTGAATTAAATTGAGGTTGCAGATGGTGGGGTTGGAGGTCCAAGTTGAAGAGGTTGCGGTCGACGTCGAATGAGTGAATCCATGAAGTGTTTCAAAAATTGTTCAAAGTAGGGACATCCATTGATGGACGACGGTTTTTTCGGTGGGGGACTGAAACAGTCTCGGTGTTGGGGAACTAAAGCGGTCTCGGTGTTGGGGAACTAAAGCAGTCTCGGTGGGGGACCTCCAGTGTCGCGCATCGGTTGTGCGGGCCTTCAGTGTCGCGCATACGTTGTGCGAGCCTCTGCCCGCTTGCGACTTTTTAGGGTTAATGCACTTTGGACAATCCAACGAAGGTGGTCCTTTGTTGGGTAAGCTCGGCCTTGGCCGAGAGTTTCCGAGTATCAATATAAATAGTTCCTACCAAGTTTGTTTTTTTCCCGAAGGGATGAATAGAAACACTTCACTTCAAAAATTGGAGTTTTAGTTCACTCATAAATTCTTTTATTTACAAAGTTTTTTACAGAACGAGGCACTGATAAATAATCAGAAGTTTACAGGGGGAGAGGTTTTACCTCTTACAGCAACAGCTCAAGCAGGAATTTACAGGGGTAGAGGTTCGACCCCATTTAGTTAAGGTGGGAATTGAAAGCGAGGAGGCTTGTCTTCCTCGAGTAAGAGTTACGGCAGGAATTTAAAATGAGGAGGCTTGGCCTCCTTGGTCTAAGCCTCAGGCAGGAATTTAAAGTGAGGGGGGCTCGGCCTCCTCGGGTGAAGGTTCAGGCAGGAATTTAAGATGAGAGAGGAGCCACCTCTGGTAACAACGGGCCAGACAGGAATTTAAAAGGGGGCGAGGTGCAACCTCTGGTATCAAGAGCTCAGGCAGGAATGATTTAATTTACAATACAAGAAATAAATAAGCCTCAATTTTGGGGGAATGCAGTCGAAGGTTAAGCTCCCACTTTAGCTGGAGAGCTAAAGAATTCTGACGTTAAGCATAATTTAAGCAAAAAGTTAACAAAAAAAGATACTAATTTTTGTAAGGTATACACTTTTGGGTGGCGACATAATGTCGGGGGACCGACATGTACAGAGTACATTAAGTACATAAATTACATTATATTACATACATTAATTACCGTTAATTACAATTTTAGCAATTTGTTAATTGACATATCTAATACTGAAGTAATCTGAATAGGTAACACAAGTTAAATAATGAAGGAGAGTTCTCCGTTGTTTTATAATTTACAGGGGATTAACAACAATGTTATATATTTATAGTTAACAGTGATTACGCCAAATTATGTCTAATATTATTAGAGGAATGGCTGGTTATCATGATTTGAAAGTCTAATTAGCCAGCGATGAGGAAAGCGGAGAAAAGATATGGTGTACTTTTCATTTGAAAGTACACGGACATTAATGATAACGTAAGACATAAGTAACGGAATTTGAATGACAATTAGGTAGAAGTAGTAAGTACAGATAATGAGAACGTGGGTAACTATGTAGAGATTAACCAGTAGCCTGGCAGGGAACAATATGGTATATTATAATAATATAACATCACATCTTAACGTTTAAATTGGTAGCAGAGGCAAGAGAGAAGAGTTCGAATTCAGAGGCTCGCTTTTGACGACGTAATCGGAATTCGAGCCTTCGTCTCAGCAATAATAGACAACTTGCGAGAGGTGAAATAATAAAAAGAAAATAAAACAAAAGAATACATGTACGTATCATGATCGTCAATAGACATGTACGACTGCACACGGTAGTGTACACATATCATTCGTCACACAATAGGTTGTGTGCGTAATATAGACACGAGTAAACATAGACTGATAAGTTGATAGAGAATAACTAGACAATGGGTAATAGGTAATAAAATAGGTAATAGGTGATAAAATTAATAAAGGACAACGGTCAAGAAGGAACATGGATGTATGAATGAGTATGGTTGCATAACACCGACAGGACACAACATATAAATAATGACTCATAGAGAGTGACGTTATTATTATTATTATTATTATTAAAGAATTTACCATACATTGAATATGAAAGATATCCACATACTAAATACGTGATTCAGTATTCAAGGTATGGAAGGAAATTAAGTTACTTTATGACGTCAGAGTGATTCACTCTGTACGTACAGCATAAGTCATTATTTGGGAGAAATCAAAGGAGACGAATTAGAGAGGCACAGCTAAGGGGGGGACATTCGCTGTTTACAGCGAACTTCTAATGGCACAAACATGGATACTGTTCAACCATAGAAATGGTAAATCGCATTGTTGTGACACTATGGTAAATCGCATGGTTGTGACATATATATATATATATATATATATATATATATATATAGTTACGATAGAAGTGTTCTTCGGGAATCTTATCCTCAATAGAAATATACAGTATAAAGAGAAGAGATACGACTCTCAACATTTTTAGCCAAACGTTTCGGTCCACTCAGGGGATCATTTTCAGTGACTCAATGAAAGCATCCAAAAAAGACAACACAACTAACGCACTAACTTAGGTTCTTATTCCTTTCCTCTCTCTCCAGTTGTCATTTGCAACTCTAACCATCCAGGTTAGTCCTTTTAAAATTTAAATTTTAGTTTATTCTTTTGTTTTATTTTTAATGGGTTTAACTTTTATGGTTTTATTGTCTTACGATCCAGATAATTTATTTTAAGCTATTTTTTTTAACGATTTGCTTATTGTATTAGGTTTTATTATTATTATTATTATTATTTATCTGACATTTGTATTTACTTTAGTTTCTCTGGTTATATTATTGATTTTTTTTTTTGGATGTTTTCATTTAGTCACTGAAGATGGCCCCTAAGTGGACCGAAACGTTTGGCCAATAAATTTTGAGAGTTGTATCTCTTGTCTTTATATTCCTATTGATTATATATATATATATATATATATATATATATATATATATTATAATTTTTAGGGTGCTGTGAAAGCGTATTTTATGTAGTTAATAAGAGGGTGGTTATTTGATTCTGAGTTAACAAGGGGGATGCCATCCCCTTATCTAGACAACAAGGCGGATGATAATTTGATTTTCAGTTAACAAGGGGGATGCCATCCCCCCTCATCCCCTCGCCTTTACGTTTAAACGATGTAGCGGCCCATGGTTCGGATCCCCTGTAAAGCTGTAGGTTCCCTCTGTCGTATGACCTTTGGTGTTAAAAAGGAAGTAACAAAATAACAAACCAAAATCTGTAAAAAAAAAAAAATCATTTAACATCTTTCATGAGTTTTCATTACAATAGTGGTCGGAGCTTATTGTCACCTGATTAATTATCAACTGCGAACAAAGAATATAATTAGAAAATCAAGATTGTTACTGATTTTATGGTAATTTCAAGTAATTATAATCATTCGTATTCAGTGGCAAATATTTCAATAAATGACAGTTATACCGTGGCACTTAATGTGCCAATTGTCAGTAAGTTCAATACTTTATTTTAAAAACCGAATTATACATTAAATTTACAGCCTTTTCGCAGTAATCGTGCTTTTGCACTTATTGACAGCATTTTAAAAACTTAAAAAGTGCATAGTCACAGTTCTGGTGTCAGATGGAGCTGCGTCTCTCTCTCTCTCTCTTTGTAAGTTTTTGCTGTATAATTCAATTACTCTCATGCTTTATTTGCAGGCGTAAACTTATTTAAACTTTTACAATGAGATTGTAATATATATATATAATATATATATATATATATATATATATATATATATATATATATATATATATATATATATATAATATTATTATTATTATTATTATTATTATTATTATTATAAATTCTAAACGTGAATTGAAAAAAGTACATTTTAAAATAGTAAATAATATAGTGGTAAATCATCTTAAAATAAGTGAACAGCAGTGAAAAACAGAATATAAAGTGATTTTAGTCCATTTGGTAAACACATAAAATAGGTAAACATATAAAATAAGGTCCAAACAGTTTATAAGAATCTAAAATGAAAATCAACAGGAAATTTTTGGCAATAAAAATCCCTTTTTTCTTCGTTTTGCAGGTAGGCAATTTGATTTTTAAAAAATAGTTTTCTTAATAATATATTATTCAAAACTTTTACTTTCTCAAAGTTGGGATAGGCCCCGAAGTTAAGGGAAAATGGGGAATAGCTGTAGCCCACGTGTTGCAATTTGCAAAATTTCTCCCGTTGTCACTAGAGTTTTGATTGGGAGCAAGATTCATGTTTGATGTAAACCGATGTATGGGCAGTATGGATCATCTCATTATGTAGCAAGAATAGACGTCAGTTTAAAATATTTATGTAAGTTAGAAGTTTGCACTTTAGACTAAAATATAAAGTAAAATAAATTTTCCTCCTTCAGCCACTGCCACCTTGGCTCTTTTCGTGCCCCTAATTGTGCTCCAAAAGGGCGTGTCTCCGAAGGGTATTGGTTTGTTGTGGACCGTTTTGCCTTTCATTGCTCTCTTCACCAACAGCGCTTCTGGCGCCATTGCGGATGCCTTCAAAATTCACAGGGCTGTTTTTATACTAGGCCTAACCTTACTTACTTTCGGGATGTGCTGCCTTTACTTGCTCCCTTCAATGGAAGCAAATGAAGCTTCTTTTCAAAGTGTTTCGTCATCTCTCGAAGAAGGAAGTCTTCGCTCACAGAATAATGGAGTAAATAAGGGTTCAAATTCGAGTGTCGATGAGGAAGCAGTAGTAAGTTGGAAGAATGGTTCGCAAACAGAGCCGGAATTGTCCCTTTTTGACACCTTGCAATCGCTGCCCTTTTGGCTGGTGTTTCTGTGTCTTCTGGTAGAAAATATTGGAATGGGGATTACTATCATTTTTACGGATGCCGTCTGCTTCAAAATTTTAGGTTAGAAAAGCACTAATATTTCTGATGTATAGTTACTACTAAAAAAAAAATTGTGGTAAATACTAAAATTTCCAGAATTCAGAGAGAATTGGTTGAAAAATATATTAAAAAACAAATTAGGTGCCGAATACGCGGTGCTTATTATTATAATTATTATTATTATTATTATTATTATTTGAGGTGGGGGGGATAGAGGGTTCAGATCATTTCCTAACTAATTATTAATCCTTTATGAATTTTGAAATATTCAATATTTTTGTGTAGATTTAATTTCCTTGGCAAACTATTTACACCAAAACTATACACAAGTGTTAATTAACAATACAAATTTTCAATTAAAATTAATATAGTATGTCAAGTATAAACTTATCCAGGCTATACTTAAAGACTTTAAGCTAACTTCAATGCCTCTTGTTATGTGTAGAAACTGTATATTATAAGTTATCTTGAATTCTTTAAAAGGTTCTGAACTCGAAAAGTACGGGAAACAGAGGATGTGGGGTACCATCGGGATGGGAATGTTTTCTTTCATCATGGGCGCTCTTATTGACTGGTATTCCGAAGGTCTCCCTCAGCAAGACTTCCTACCAGCCTTTGTCATATGCATGATCCTGATGTGTTTGGATATCGCTCTGGTGTCCACAATGGTGATTCCTTCCACAAGCAAGGAGAACCTTAACTGGGCAATCCTGAAGACCATTCTGAAGTGCCCTCTCACAATTCTTTTTCTGGTTAGCAGGTTAGAGTTGTTTATGAAAAGTAGGTGTTAGTGACAGACAGGCTTTTATAGAGAAAATAATAATATTTATAAATATCTTTGTTCTGTGTATTTTGATGCGTTCACTTCTATTATTACAGGGTGCGTATAAAGTAACACGAGAGACAAATCCGATTTGAATTATATTAACGCGAGCGAACATGAACAAGTAATATTTATTACATGGACTTTATAACAACTGTATATTCCATGGTAAGGTTCATAAGAGGTGTTGAAAATGGTTTTACGAGTTAAAAACCAAGTTAAAACTAGTTTAAACCAGTTCAAATCGGATTTCTCTCTTTACATACGTTACTTTATATACACTCTGTACAAGCACGAAAGATAGGAAATAGTCTTTTGTCGCTTGTTGTCACCAAAACAAAAAAACACTGAAACGTCACACAAGTGATCTACAGTGATTTAAGCGGGAGCGATACAGAATGAAGTGAGGTGACCAAACTTTTTTGAAACGTGTCTGTGACATTTCGAAACGGACATGGCTCTTTCTATCTTTTGTTACGTCACTTCACTCAATTCACTAAATTTCGTAGATTTGAGGATTTGAAGACCGAAAGACGTGATTCATGCTGGTCACTTTGTGTATTGACATGCATACTGGTAACACGTCAGTAACATGTCATGACATTATCACGTGACTCTGGTGTGTGTGTGTGTGTGTGTGTGTGTGTGTGGCATGCCCTAATTGAAATTTAATTGATCGCTCAAAAATGAAACTGAATTAATGACATTGTACACTGTATTTTAATTACCATATTGACCCGAATATAAGACGAGGTTTTTGTTCAACATCACGACCTTAAAAAAATGCAACTCGTCTTATATTCGCAGACAATAATATTAGAGTCACGTCGTAATGTGTCATACGGTATTTGCTTGTTACCTACTATCCGGTAACCGAAGACGCCAAGATTGAACGTGTCGATCAGAAGTGCTTTGTTTTCCTGGTTATACCATGCGGCTACAAACGACGACAGGTCTGAACAAATGCACCGGAACTGTAACTACTCGTATAACTGTCCTCAGTCACAGTCACAACATTGAGTCGCATCTAGCTTATGGTTATCCGCCAACAGTAGTATGTGACATTTTTTAAATTTCAAGCAAAATTTGCTGGCACCCCACCACAGTGTGGTCGTCTTATATTTGAGGAAGTCTTTTATATTCGGGTCAATACGATATAATACAGTGCTGAACCCTTAAACTTGCTGTACTTTTCAGCCTTTCGGATGTTCCATGCGATGATTCCTCATTTCGTGGAGGTCAGTATGTATCTTTTCATGGAGTCATTTTTAATAAATTTATCAATAGTTATACAGAATCTTAAATTATTTACATATAAATATCCAATTCAGCTGATGATAGTCGTGTATGGCTTCTCCTGCGGCATTAACTGGACCTTTCGACTGATGTTGGTGGAAGAAGTTGCTTTGGAATTCGACCCAAATTTCCCTGCCATGAAACTATTACTAGGAATTTTGATGTCGGTTGAAACATTTGGAGGAGAACTTCCGTTTCTTTTTCTTTCCGGTTAGTTTTCTTTGTTTTGCTACGCGCTTTGTAACGTTATTTAATTATTACACAAAGATTTCATTATATTGATCGACTTAATGAATAAATAGTGTAAAGAAACACCATCAATAATTTTACTGAAGCAGTTAAAAGTAATGTAAAATTAATATTTAAAAAGTGTGAATTAGAAGCATGAAAAAATTACTAACTGGTAATATCTTGTTATTCTTTGGATACTTAATTTTTTATGGGGTCACTAACAACATTTCAAAGACAAAACCACATGGCTTAAGAAAGTTTGTTTCTAGGCGAACTTTTTTCCGAAACTACACTGTACAGTTACGCTCATTATTCTTAGGGCACTCTTGAGAACAGATAGCGACACTTGGCATATATTTGTTGTGTGTACTACAAACGGTTGTAACATTTTATGATGGAATCTCGAGTTTAGCGTTGATTGATTGACTCATTGCCAAATGTCTTTAGAACATAATTATTTCCATTCATCACAGGGTTGCCAGACGTCCCGTGCTTTACCGGACAGTCCCGCATTTGACCCAAAAATCCCGCGTCAAAATCCCGTGTTCAAAATGTCCCGCAAAAAATATTTTTTAAGCAAATTTTTTAGGGATGAATTGATTTAGAATTTCAATATTATGTATAATAATTTCAATTTATTCACGTTGTTTAATTGTTAAATATTATTGTAATCAAATTTTTCTAATTTTGTTTGTTGTAACCGTTGAAGAAATCTAGTTTCAATTTGAAAATAAATTTGGTCTTAAAAAAAACCTCAAACATTTTTTTGTCCCGCATGGGCATTTGAAAAATCTGGCAACCCTATTCATCACTCTGGTTTACATATTACTAAGGAAACAAAAATAAATAATTAAATATAAATTCAAGAGGGGGATATATATTAACAATGAAGGGAATAAAAAATAGTCTTGTAAAAACTAAAATAAAACCTTCGGACGTGATGACAGTGTTCATGGTATTGGCAAGCCTGTCATCCTGAACGAACAGAACCGTTGGTAGGCATTGTTGCGCCCTGAGTAAATTCCAAATTGATTCATTTATTTACTTATATTTAATATTGAACATAGATTCAGATATTATTTTGTGTTATAAAAGACAGAGCAAAAACCTGATATATACATAATTATATAGGCGGTTTATGAATGAAAATACCAATGTTTTGATGCATTTTAAATTGTAATAACATTATAACATTACCAGATTGATGGGTATCTGTAGGTTTCATACGTCACTGTTTAGAATATCTTCCAGTTGGCAAATGGACGACAGCTGAATGGATACTACTGGTATGACATTGTTATATCCGGAACAAATGCTCTTTCTAGATCAGCAACACTAATATAGTAATAAAGAGTCATTGAGAGAAATATTATTTAGAAATGAAGAATGTATTTATTGGGGCAGCATCATAAATGCATAGAATTGTTTTATATTAATAAGTTCCATGTTACAACTTAAGTGTTGAACCACTGCAGCTGTGACTCTTGGTTAGGCTGACCATATTTCCTTGAGACAAAAACGGGACATTGGGATGGCAAAAAAGGGACGGGGTTATGTAATATTCTGTATTCATGAAAAAGTAAGTACATAAACCGGGACAAAATTGACATTTTTATTAAAACGACGGGACGGCCAGGAAATATAAAACAAACGGTACTGTCCCGTTCAAAACGGTACGTATGGTCAGCCTACAGTCTTGGTGGTCTCTCACCTCAAAGGAGAGAATTACAGAAAACAAAACTATTACAGTGATTCATATCAATAAACATAGAGCCATTTAAACGATGATATTTGGCAATTTTGTAAAGGTGTTATACATTCATAATTACCATTGTATTTGAGAGATATTTTATACTTGAACACAACAAATTTAATATCTTGTCCAGTCACCGTTGTTGTCTATGACTTCCTGCAGTCGTTGTGGTACAGAAGTATATTTAATACGCAGCCATGCTATCTAAAAAATGCCACTCACTTATTACGTCCTGAAAAGCAGTGACTCACCTGAACTGAAAGCAGAATTACTGAAAATGCGACAAGATCTTATTCTGAAGTTTGAGTTTGCAGAGAAAAAAAATCGAGACACTTGGGCAAAAGTGGATGGAGATTATCCTTTGCTTGCTGAAGAGGCAAAGAAAGTGCTGGTGCCTTTTGCGATAAGTTATCGTTGTGAGGCAGGCTTTTCAGCAATGATGGTCATAAAGACCAAACTGCGAAATCGGCTGCACATTGAAGGCGATTTACGCTGCGCCTTGAGCGAAACTGAACCCAGAATTCAGGCGTTAGTTCAGCAGAAATAGTTGCATTCCTCGCACTAGACTAGTAGTTGGTGGTGACGCGTTTTGCTTGCTTAAATATGTAATGTAGCCATTCTTTGACGAATATCATGTGTGTTTAACTTGTACATAAGACACTGTGTGTGTGTATATATATATATATATATATATATATATATATATATATATATATATATATATATATATATATATATATATATATATAGAACTATACGAGTATTATGTTTATAAAATTTGGATAATTATTCCCATGCTTAGTAAAATGAAGTTTCCAATGCTTTTTGCAGGGGGGGTCGGGTAATTTCCATTTGGCGATTAACCAAAAGGGGTAATCACAAAAAAAGTTTGGGAACCGCTGGTGTAGCAGCTTAATGACCATTTTTCAAACTGTTTCAGCATTCCAACAATTCCACCTGACTTTTAACATATCACATAACACCACATGACGTCATGACAAAGGTGTTAACAGGTATGGTGACTGAGAATAAGCTCACACTATTCCTGAATCTCATCGAAGCAACTACTCTGCAGAATGGATTATCATCACCAGAAAATTGCTGAAAAGGGAAGAATCATCGGCATGAAGGAGAGCGGGCTGTTTCCAACTCAAATTGCGAGAGAACTTAAAATTTCTAGGAACACTGCTTATATATGGTTGAAGAGGTGGCAAGAGGAAAAGAATCTACGAGATCACCGCAGAACGGGGGAAACCTCGACTGACAACTGCTGCGGATGATCGGCGGATCTGCGGTGTTGCCGAAGCCCATCCCTTTACTAATGCTGTTGCCCTAAGCCTCTAAGGGAATAATTGCAACTTCATGTTTCGGCAATGACAGTAAGGCGGCGGCTACATGAAGCTGGGTTACACCACCGGATCCCGGCTATCAAGGAGAAGTTAAATCAGCAACATCGAGAAAATAGACTTCGATTTGTTCAGCAACATGTTGTAAAAGGACTTGACTTTTGGAGCCAAGTGATATTTACCGACGAAAAGGCCTTTTCCTGCACATCCCATGGGCGTCTTCATTGTTGGAGAAATAATAATAGATATACTCAAGAGCACGTTTATGAGGAAGCACGTAACGTGTCACCTGTAACATGTGGGGATGGATTCATCTGTATGGTGTAGGAGAGCTTACCAAAATAGAAGGGAAGTTTACTGTAGACCAGTATGGGGTCATTCAAAAAACACGTGGTCTTTTTCGGGTGGTTTTCAAACCCGTCCCCCGCCTTGTAGTCATTTGTGGCCAATGACTTAAAGCCCCCTCCAAAACCACGTGGTCCTCTAATGTCACCCTCACCCCTTCTTAATCTTACGTAAAATGTAAGGTGCCATATTAGATTTCTTATATTATTGAGAGGTAATGAGGTAAATAAACAATTAAAAGGCATATCTTCTAAATAAACTGTATTCATTGTTTGTTTCTTTAATTGAAAATAATATCTTGACTGAAAAGTGTAATTTGAATGTTCAAAAAATTATTTATTGGAGCATACATATTGGATACATACTAACATATTGGATGCATACATATTAATTGGAGCATACAGTGTAGCGTATTTATATTCCTTCCCAAGGCTATACTCTATGGTCCTCTGGGACCAGGATAAAACAGGATAAACAGGATATTTTAATGCTTAGTATTGGCCACGTGGTTAAACGTTAAGACCCCCCTCCCCCATGTGACCCTTGGTGGTCAAATAAGGAACCCCCTCCGCCCCTTTAAGGACTACGTGGTTTTTGAATGGCCCCTGTATAGAAATTTTCAAAGAGGTTATGCTTCCTTCTGTGCGTGAATATGCTCTGCCATTTCCTGAGCGAATCATTTTTATGCAAGACAGGTCCCCAATTCACGCAGCACGGATCGTCACACGCTGGTTCTCTGAGCAAAGAAATATCGACCTTCTGGATTGGCCAAGTAAGGGTTGTGATATGAATCCAGGGACGTACCCAAGGTCGGGGTGACGGAGGCGGTCGCCTCCCCCCTTTTGATTTGATTTTGTAATGTGATTTTGTGGTGTACCTATATGTAAGTTGCGTATTTACTAAAGTATTCGATTTTGATTTAGTAAAAGTAACTGCGTATTTGATAAAGTACATATTTTTTGTCAAGTAACCTTAAATTATTTTTCCATGCGATTATCCTGTTTAAAATTTTACATATGTTAAACAGATGTGCGTTTCTTCTGTCTCAACTGATCTAGCTGTTTCTGCATTCGTTTGACTTGCCTTATACGTGAGAGTTTCATTTGGATCTCTTCTAATGATTTCGTTATTCATTGATATGTTATACTGTTAAACGTGTATACACTAAATAACTGAATGCATGAAATCAATAAATGTGTGAATAAAATAGTTACTTTCTTTGTTAAATATGAAAACTATAGGATCAATACCTGGTTTCAAATTTCAGAAAATACGAGTAATTACATCATAATGTAGCTTAGATTGCACCAATGTGACTGTCCTATCCAAACTTTTTGGAAAGGGTACATATTTCATGTGGATGGCTGTATGTATAGTGGCTGTTCAAAACTGTCAGTTGCACTGACATTTTCATTCAGTTTTTACACAGAATAAACTTAAAATGTGCTGGCTTACGGGGCTCCGCCCCGAACCCGCTGGGGAAACTTCAACTCACCCCCAGACCCCTTAACTGTATGGCTCGCTCGATTCAACACGAAACCTGACGAACGTAGCTCATTTTTCTACCCCCCCCCCCTTGGGACATTCCTGGCTACGTCCCTGTATGAATCCCATCGAGAATATATGTACCACTATTGTAAATATGTGAGAACCAACGGAGGAACGAACAACGGACCAGCTTTTACAACACACATTTAGTGAGTGGTAGGTGCTGAGGAGCAATCAACAGCTGATATATAGTCATGTTGCTTCTGTACCACATCGATTGCAGGAAGTCATAGACAACAACGGTGGCTGGAAAGATATTAAATTGGTTGTGTTCATGTATAAAATGTCTCCCAAATACAATGGTAATTATGAATGATTATACTTTTACAAAATTGCCAAATATCATCGTTTAAATGACTTATTGATATGAATCACTGCAATAGTTTTGTTTTCTGTAATTCTCTCCTTTGAGGTGAGAGACCACCAAGAGTCACAGCTGCAGTGGTTCAACACTTAAATTGTAACATGGAACTTATTAATATAAAACAATTCTACGCATTTATGATGCTGCCCCAATAAAAAAACATTCTTCGTTTCTAAATAATATTTCTCTCAATGACTCTTTATTATTATATTAGTGTTGCTGATCTAGAAAGAGCATTTGTTCCGGATATAACAATGCTATACCAGTAGTATCCATTCAGCTGTCGTCCGTTTGTCAATTGGAAGATATTATAAGCAGTGACGTAGGAAACCTACAAATACCCATCAATTTGATAATATTATTACAATTTAAAATGCACAAAACATTGGTATTTTCATTCATAAACCGCCTATATAATTATGTATATATCAGGTTTTTGCTCTGTCTTTTATAACACAAAATAATATCTGAATCTATGTTCAATATTAAATATAAGTAAATAAATGAATCAATTTGGAATTTGCTCAGGGCGCAACAATGCCTACCAACGGTTATGTTCGTTCAGGATGACAGGCTTGCCAATACCATGAACACTGTCATCACGTCCGAAGGTTTTAGTTAGTTTTTACAAGACTATTTTTTTTGCTTCATTATTTATATACTATATCAGCTTCTTTAATTTATATTTAATTATTCATTTATGTTTCCTTAGTAATATGTAACCAGAGTGATGAATGAAAATAATTATGTTTAAAGACATTTGGCAATGAGTCAACCAACCAATCGGCGCTAAACACCAGATTCATTCATAAAATGTTACAACCGTTTGTAGTACACACAACAAATATATGCCAGATGTCGCTATCTGTTCTCAAGAGTGTCCTACGAATAATAAGCGGAACTGTACATTTTCAACTAATTAATGTCCCATTTTCTTAAGTTTTGATAAGAATGTCATTTAGCAGAATTTCAGCTATCATTAGACAGAAAAGTTTATCTTAAGTAATCGAACTATGAACTGTTTTACATCTAATTAATTATTGTGTTCAAATTACGAGAGTTTAAACTGTTTAATCTTTGAACTTAATTAACGCATAAAAATATTTCACCGTCAGTTATATTAGGCCGGCCCCACCAGGATCGTCTTGCGACTCACGACTGACGACTTGGGTCGTAACGGCTCAAGTCGCGTGTGATTTTCCATTGACAGCGACCGCGACGCGATTCTGGGGAATCACGTCGCTGTTGCTGCAGTGTGCGAGTCTCTCATTCTGTCAATGCACAATCACATGCGACTTGAGTCGTCAGTTGTGAGTCGCAAAACGATCCTGTGTGCGGCCGGCCTTCGTGTTATACGAGTCAAACGGCTAAAGTTTAATATGAAAGCCAATGTTTACTTTTTGCGTGGATTCAAGTTAAAATAATAGATATGATAGTGTCAAGGGCTGGGCTGCGTCGTGAGCCGTGAATGATGCCGTTACTCAGTTTCCCGCGATCAGCGTGTTAAGCGGCATTGAGTCTTAGTCGTAGTTCAGTGATAGACCATCCTCTGCGCCTAAGTTATGCAGCGACCCGTGCTTCGGATCCCACGTAAAGCTGTAGGTACCCTCTGTCATGTGAGCTTAGATGTTGCGACGGAGGTTAAACGTTGTAATCAAACAATATCTCGGATCTTTTCGGATTTAGGTCCGGCATTGGATTTTTTTCATATTTTGTATAGACGTAGATTTTTACGCTGATTCCATTTCCACAATCCGTTTCTTGGAGAAATAAACACGAAAAAAGTTATGTGCAAGTTTATTACGTTTACAGGTTTCCAGAACACAGAACGAACGGAACACAAACCAAAGTTTGCTACTTGCCAAACTGCGCAATATCGTTCAGCATTTGGCGCACTAAATCTTTGCCTGCGTGTCGGCGACGCCAGAGAAACTCGCAGAGATGAGTTGATCATCGAACGGTGCGTACCACACCGGCGCTTGTTACCGCGTTTGAGTTGGTTCCACGTCGACTCTATCCGTTGCGTGTGCGCTCCAGTTGAAGTCCACGAAGTTTTCGCTGTGGTTCATTGTTTTGTGACTGAAGCTGTACCCTTCGAGCTGTTCGATGCGTTCATACGCTTTCCATTTGTCGCTCATTATTGTCATTCCCGGTCGAATGCATGCTTTGATGCATGCCTCTAGCGTTTGACGCGAACGATTCGGAACAGCGTACATAAATACTTCGTTGGTTTCGCAGCATACTCCGCCGAACATCCATTGTTCAGGAAACTGCCTTTCAGCCTGGTTTTTTCGCCGCGCGAACATAGGGTAGGTTAGGGTAGGGTAGGGTAGGGTAGGTTAAGTATTGGTGGATATTTGAATACAAGTTTGGGCCATAACTTTTTCATGTTCATTTCTCCAAGAAATGGATTGCAGAAATGGAATCAGCGTAAAAATCTACATCTATACCAAAAACATGGAAAAAATCCAATGCTGGACCTAAAACCGAAAAGACTCAATATCTCTACGGTGTTCCAACATTTGTGGAAAAATTTTACTTATTCGCCAAAATGTGTTAATTTCATATCATTTCGCTCGTGTCAAAGCGTATTTTCGTTTGCACAAAATTTTTAAGGTTCTCATACGTTATAAATCTATCGTCCGTTCAACTAACCTAACCTGACCTAACCTAACCTAATCTTTCTTAATATAGAAATAAAAAGGATGTCTCTTCCATTTGTCACAAACGAAACGGTATAAAGCGAAACATTTTGATGCGTTAGGTTAAATTTTGGCGCAAACGCTCCAGCCCAATCTCTGCTGTTATATATATATATATAATGCACACCCACAAGGAAAAATGCAAAGCAATTCCATGGCCTTTCGTGTATTCAACAGTACACCTCGTTAAGGAATGAAAGGAAAAGGCAAAAAGCTGAAATTATATGTCTTCGTAGAGCGTAAACAAAATAGTTACGAGGGATTTACACTGACTTAAGATTAATTTTGTAAATTCCTGAACTGTTATTAAAATTATCTACAAAGTATATAAATACACAGTGTAGAATGTTCTTTTCAGTTGTCTTTTTACTTTACTTCAATTTTAGAACCAACCTTCCTTAGTAATACTATGATGACGTCACAACCATGGAAATAAACCCCTTGGGATCATCGTCAAATTCATACTATTTCCAGAATTGCGCACGATAAGTTCGTTCTAATAGTAAATTCTCCGGTACTTTTTCGTTATACCCCGGCAATTTCTTCTTTCCCAGTTAGGTCAACTGTACGCCCTTGCCAATTGGTTAGGTTAAGTCGTGATATTTTCGTTAAAACTAACGAATATTTTAACGAAAATATCACGACTTAACCTAACCAATTGTCAAGGGCGTACAGTTGACCTAACCGGGAAAGAAGAAATTGCGGAGGTATAACGAAAAAGTACCAATTCTCCTTCTAACTTCGTATCGAAGTGCTACCAAGATTAAGTCCCCTTTAACCTTTTAACGACCGAAGTTTTTGTAGGGTTAAGTTATGAGTGCGTGTATGGGAAACGGTACATATTAGACCCAGTGGTCCAAAAGAGGTTAAAGTTGCATTATAATAATTCCCATTTGTCCCACTTTTAATATTAATCTCCTTTTTCACTGAATAGTATCACAGTCATCACCTATTGAACATCTGTATTTTAAGATACAGCTTCATGCTTGTAATTTTAGTTGTAGCATGATCGGAAAATCCTTGTTTGTACTTCCTACATTTTATTTATTACATCTTAATCTCCATCTCTCATATAATACGCTAAATGTTATATATATATATATATATATATATATATATATATATATATATATACACACACGAATTGCAAGTGAAAAACTAGTTACACGCAATGTTTATAATAAAATGGACAATTGCCAGTTTGATGCAAAAACAGCCACTTTTAAGAATAACTTAATTACAAATAATTTAACGTACTAAGTTTTTTTTACTCATTAATAGTCAGCTATGGAAGGATATGCCGTAAATACAAAAGATTTGGAGCTATTGAAGAATAGGGACCCCAGCCTTCTTTAGTTAGCTTTATAAGGCTAACTAACGAAAATATCATGACCTAAACTAACCAACGTTAGGTTAACTGTACGCCCTTGACGATTGGTTAGGTTAGGTCATGATATTTTTGTTAGTTAGCCTTATAAAGCTAACTAAAGAAGGCTGGGGTTCCTATTCTTCAATAGCTCCAAAGATTTTAACAAAGAGTAAACTACATAATGAATATTGTACGCGATACACGATTTCATAAAAATAAAGTCATTCACAAACTAAAAAGTTAATGTGACGAAATGACGAATATGTTAAATGAATACAACTGTATATAAGCTACTGAATTCATTAATAATTTGTGTATATATATATATATATATATATAAGTCATGCATACATCGTACGAATGTGTATATATATATACAGGATGATCCGTTTAGGTATGGATAAAATAAAATTGATGTGAAGTGGAAACAGTAACATTGTATAGTTTAATATTTGGCAAACAAAGATGGTAGATTGTGACAAACCTAATTAGTCTTCAACATGACCCCCCCACCTCTTCCGGACACGACAGAGGTCATAACGAGAGGCTAATTTTTACGACCACCTGCATGTGGTTTAGTGATAGACCCCGTTTCTTCAAATGTGCGGTACCACTGCACTATGGAGTCGTATTTAGGAGCTTTTCGAACACTATACACACGGCGAAACTCACGCTGTACCGCTGTCACACTCTCAAACTTAGCAAACCAAATGACACACTTCGCACATTGTTGTGCATTCGCCGCCATCTTCGAAACTGGCATATGTCTCATAAGTCTGACAGCAGATGGCGCTAGTACGTCTGGCAGGGAATGGCATAGCCTATTGCAAACTCCCACATTTTATGACCACACGTGCAACAGATGAGCGCTGTATCACTTCTCGGTAGATTCTCACAACGTTTTTATTTTATCCATACCCAAACGGATCACTCTGTGTGTGTGTTAGGGTGGATCGATTTTACATTTTTTTCGATTTCCATATTCTAATAGAGACAAAAACTTGCGCATGCATGAGAAAATAGCCTCTGCAAAATCTTAGCTTAATAGGTAATCATCTTCTGCCCCTGGCAGAGCGATGAAAATCATATTTTAGTAGTCAAAAACGTATTTTTCTTATAATTTTTAAAATATTTCAATATGCATCAAAATTATTCCTAATAACTATAAAGTCGATGAAAAAGACCTCATATGATCGTTTTTCCAAGCGCGTTGTCCTACGTTAATATCTTTTGCCCCCGGCAACAACGTCAAATGTTGAAAAAATAGGTAATTTATATACATATTTTCAGATCGGCTCTTTGTCTTAAATAATGCATTTATATATTTCCCATAGCATTTATATCGTTGCTTAGGCATGAAATAACACACACGCAAAATTTTATGACTCTAGAGTAATATCTTCTGTCCCCGAGAAAAGTCTAAATGTGGATTATAATTACGTTAATGCGATGTTATAAGTACGATAAGTACTAAGTACAGCTCCTCGCTTGCTAATTTTATAAAATTAGCAACCCAGAACTCACCAAGAGGAGGTGGCTGTACGTCGAGTTCCACCCTATCCAGCCCCAACCACCCTTCCTTTGGCTGCATGTCGATTTACATACGGTAATCTTTCTTAGAATCAAATCGTGGAATTTTTGTTCGGGAGTGAAGACGGGAGCGGATGAATCCGTCCCTCTCTTCTATTCCACTTACACTGGCAGAGGCTTCGGTTACTAATTTGATGAGTCTCTCGACCGCTTGAGTATGACAAGGGAATAGTGGGATCAGTCCATCAGGCTGGTCTCCCGTCTCAACAAAACTCTTTTATTCGGGTATCAGGTATTGTTTTTGTAACGGGGGGTTCGGTCACCTCAGCCGTTTGCCAGTTGATCATTTCGTAATAGTTTTGACTATCGTAGAGCAGCTCAGGCATGGCGAAGGCTCGAATTTCCCCCGCTGGTGATGGTTTTGATCGTGCTTTTAATATTCTTCTCCATCCCAATTCTCTTATGTGTTGCTCATCGGCATGTAACATGGAGATCAAAATATTTTCTGGGTGAGCAAAGAAAGAATTTCTACGGAGGACTTTGTTGGCGATTGTCTTAGATCTTTGAGGCATGGTCTGAGAGAGACGCATCATTTCGAAAAAATGTTTTGCGCCCTCAGTGAAACTGGAGTTTTTCTTTCTTAAACCAAATTGGTGCGTAAACTGTCATAATGAATCGCACAATTTCGTTGAAGGTACTGGAGGGTTCACTGGTTGAAACATAGAGGCGCAGAAATCTATTTGCTGTTGTCAGCCACCTGGAATGCGCCATCTTACCTGGATTTCGAGCCGCGAGAGCTGAAGAGCAGCTACCGCTCGACACTGCTCTGTAGATGCCTAACAAATATTTTTGGTCAGTGCTCAACTCGGCATCATCTATGTCAATGTCGGGAGATGGAATGGCATCGAATTCTGTAATTGGCAGCACTCACCAGAGATGACCTTTAAACCCTAGCCTAGAGTCATAAAATTTTGCGTGTGTGTTATTTCATGCCTAAGCAACGATATAAATGCTATTTGAAATATATAAATGCATTATTTAAGACAAAGAGCCGATCTGAAAATATGTATATAAATTACCTATTTTTTCAACATTTGACGTTGTTGCCGGGGGCAAAAGATATTAACGTAGGACAACGCGCTTGGAAGAACGATCATATGAGGTCTTTTTCATCGACTTTATAGTTATTAGGAATAATTTTGATGCATATTGAAATATTTTAAAAATTATAAGAAAAATACGTTTTTGACTACTAAAATATGATTTTCATCGTTCTGCCGGGGGCAGAAGATGATTACCTATTAAGCTAAGATTTTGCAGAGGCTATTTTCTCATGCATGCGCAAGTTGTTGTCTCTATTAGAATATGGAAATCGAAAAAAATGTAAAATCGATCCACCCTAGTGTGTTTGTATATATATATTATATATATATATATATATATATATATATATATAATGCAAATCAAATAAGGGAAAAGAAAAAAATATTCCAAGGCCTTTCGTGTATTCAGCAGTACACCTCGTTATTCCCTGACAAAGTGTACTGCTGAATATTTTTTTCTTTTTCCTTGTGGATTTGCATTATTCATTCATTTCACGTGTTTAAGTGTGAAATTCATCCTATATATATATATATATATATATATATATATATATATTAGTGGTGGACCGGATGTCAGTTTTTCAACATCTGCGGATGCGGATATTTAGTTAATCTATTAATATAATATAGAATTATGAATATATGACATAATTTTTCAAATTTCGTGATATTACTATTATGGCAGGCAATGCATAAGAATTAAAATTAATATTAATGTTTTCATTTTTGCAATGTGTTTGCTATAGAAAATTAGCATTTTTATTTTTACTAAAGAATTTACTATTTTTTGTATTTATTTACAATAATCTTGTTCGAAACACGATAGACTGCTTGATCTTATACGAACAATTTCATTCTGAAAAGTTACTGTGTTGCTGTGAAAAAAAAATCAGTGGAAGCGGCACAGGCAGTGTTTGTTAATTTAATGGTATTTATATTTGAGGTTTATAATTTGTTTGTTCATTAATAATAATTAATACTTTACATGACTAGGCCTTATAAGCTACTTTATAAGCTAATTTAACTGTAAATTGCATAATTTATTAGAGGTAATATCCGCAGTAAGAAGTGCGGTTGCGGATGTTTAAAATGATGAGGATATCCGGTCCACCACTAATATATATATATAAGAGAGAGAGAGAGAGAGAGAGAGAGAGAGAGATCTACAAATAAATATGGGAACCATATAGGCGTATAAACATAAACAAATAGAAATAAATTGATGTTTTACGACAATACAAACGTTTAGGATATACTGTAGGAGTCCTTGGTCGATATACTACAAAAGAAAATAATTTTACATAGTAAACATAATTAAGAAATGCGAAATAAGAGGGGGGGGGGGCAATTAAAAGTAAATAGTCGAACCGTGGTATAGGACTACATTTTTTAAATACAGTTTCAGGCACATAAATATATCGAGATTTGGAAGTGTGAGCGTGGAAAATTGTTATAATGTTTCATACCCTAGAATCCACTCATGGCTAGTCTACCTAACCGTGTAACGAAGTATAGTTGGTTGGTAAATAACAAAACGATAAAGTTTCATAAATAGACAATTAGTCAAATTAAAGCAGTCTGAAAAATCAAAATCAAACTGTTGTAAGCGAATTTGAATGAGAACAGCGAGAGTTTCCTCTCTAGAAATAATAATAAAAAGAATAATAACTATTAATATTAAAAATAGTAAATAATAATAATATAATAATAATAGTAAGGATAATAATAGTGTTTACGATAGTAACGATAATAACAAGAATAGTGGTGGAAAAACTCACTGATAGTTCTAGGAGTAAGGACGGAAAGACTAAACTGAATTATAAAGAGGTAAACTGGAGAAATATTGAAATCGTAACTACAAAACAAGAAAAAGGTA
Organism: Bathynomus jamesi; assembly: GCA_023014485.1. NCBI lineage: Eukaryota > Metazoa > Arthropoda > Malacostraca > Isopoda > Cirolanidae > Bathynomus > Bathynomus jamesi. Next base: position 48,747 of record JAJOZX010006589.1, read on the forward strand.
AGGTATTAAAAGGTTTTCCGAACTTTATTCTAGGTTTGGGGTTTTGGGAGGTTATTCTACCGTACAAAATACAGTCTTCTTTAAAGTCTATTCCGTCTGAGTTTACAAATAGTGTTTTTCTGTGTTAAGTCTACAGATAGATGTAAAAAAAAATATTCTAAACAAAATACAGGCCTGTATACGGACGGTTTGCGAGTGACTGCGGATATTTATGGTTTTTGGTCCAGTTCGTGTAGAGCAAGCCTTTGGTAGCACGAGTGTGACTGTGATTGGTACGAGTAAATTTTTGCTGCTTTAGAGAGGAAACAAACTTGCGGTGTATCTTGCTCCTGAAAAATCATGTACCAGGACTGATAATAACGGAGTATCTGCAACACATACTAACGAAAATTGCAATAAATTGAATAGAGATATGGATGTTCTTTGGACGAGACTAATACAGAGACTAACACAGAACATTATTGCTTTCGGAGGTGATGAACCACATATGGAAGCCTCGTCAGTACTTTGATCCCCTATTTGCTTGGCAATGCTGCTGCGAGCTGCTCGTACCCTGAAATGGGCGTATGGGCGGAATGGTATAAATGTAAAAATATGTTTAATTCTTCATACTTCACTTCCAATTAAACTATGAATGCGTCGATTATATATAATATATATATATATATATATATATATATGATGAAAATAACCACGAAGGTAAAGGGAAACACGGAATGGTGCTCAAGCGCTTTCGTCTAATGACATCCTCAGGAACACTGAAATAAATAACAAGTTCGAGACTATAATTTATATAGGTCACAAAATAAAATAGAAAAATAAAAATTGTAGGAGGAGCATACAAATTTATAAGGAAAAGCTACCAGAGTTTTAGCACTTTGCCCCTCTTGTCTAAATCCGTTCTGAACGAATTCAAAACAACAGGATCAAGCCAAAAAAGGCCCGGCTAATGTTGAAATTATTTGTAAGTTGAATAATGGCAGACTCAAGAATATTTCTATTAACAATTGTTGCTTGAGTGAAACAAAATTGAAGCATTATTCCAATCAATACAGTGGGATAACTCTGACAAATGGACGAAAAGGGCACTGGACGACTGTCCCGTTCTAACTGAATATTGATGCTGTTTTACACGCGTGTGCAAATCCTTTCCCGTCTGTCCAATGTAAAAGGAACCACACTGTTTACAACCAATTTTATAGATAATGCCTGAATTATTGGTAGGGCTATTTTTTTACTACGATATTTTTCACAATATTGTCATATGAAAATACTACATTAATATTCAAAAGTTTAAGTACATTAGCAATGCCTAAAAAGCCTGGGAAAAATGGAAGTACTGAAATATTCTTCGACAAAGTGCGAGGGTTTGTTTTTTTCCGATAAATACTAAACTTAAAATCTGGACTTTCCCAATGTACACGCAAGTCCAAAAACGGGATTGAGTTGGTTTGTTCCACTTCTAAAGTAAACTTAATGGAGGGGACTTGATTATTTAACTGAAGGAGGAAGTTATCCAGGTCACGATTCATGGGCCAAGGACACAAAATATCGTCGACGTACCGCAACCAAGGGATGCCAACCCCCAGGATTCTCGGAATGTAAGTAATTTCGAAAAACTCCATATAAATATTGGAGAGGAGGGGCGACAAAGGGTTGCCCATAGCCATCCCAAAAACCTATTGATGATACTCGCTATTGAAAGTGAGTTTACAGTCTTTGATGCAAAGCTTAATAAGTTTCAAAACGATGTGTGCAGGTAGTGGCAGGTCGTACTTATGTAATTCTCGGGAGAGAAAGTCAGCATATCGTCAATCGGCACTTTTGTAAACAATGAACAAACGTCAAAACTGAGCAATCTATCGTTGGTTTCAGTGCGTACATTATTCAATTTTTCAGTAAGATCCATGGAATTTTTTACATGTGAATCAGAGATAGTTCCGAGAATGGGGGACAAGACTTTGACAAACCATTTGGAGAGTTTATAGGTAATAGAACCCACCGAGTTAATAATAGGGCGCATAGGGTTGCCAGGTTTGTGGGTTTTAATAAGACCGTAAAGGTAGGGAAGAGAAGGTGAAGTGAACATGAAAAGCGGAATTAAGTCCTTTGCACACGCGTGTAAAACAGCATCAATATTCCGTTAGAACGGGAAAGTCGTCCAGTGCCATTTTGTCCATTTGTCAGAGTTATCCCATTGTATTGATTGGAATAATGCTTCACTTTTGTTTCACTCTAGCAACATTGTTAATAGAAATATTCTTGAGTCTGCTATTATTAAATAACTTTAACATGAGCAAAGGTCTTTTTCAACTCGATCCCGTTGTTTTGAATTCGTTCAGAACGGATTTAGACAAGAAGGGCAGAGTGCTAAACCTTTGGTAATTTTCCCTTATAAATTTGTATGCTCCTCTTACAATTTTTATTTTTCAATTTATCTTTATTTTTTATTTATTTATTTTTTTGTGACCTATATATCATTCAGGCATTATCTATAAAATTGGTTGTAAACAATCCATTTGATCTTGTGTTGAATTCGGGCAAAGTGCTAAAATTGGTAGTTTTCCTTACAAATTTGTATGCTCCTCCCACAATTTTTATTTCTATATTTACTATATATATATATATTTTTTTTTGTAACCTATATATAGTCTTGAACTCTTTATTTACTTCAGTGTTCCTGAGGATGTCATTAGAAGAAAGCGCTTGAGCACCACTGTGTTGCCTTTCCTTCGTGGTTTTATTCATCATATATATATATATATATTATATATATATATATACAGGGTGGGCCGTAAGTTTCCATACATAGGAAAAATAAACATTTTTTTATGGACAACCATTTTTATTTATATAATATGCTCTACATGGTTGCCATTGTTTTGAAAACACATTTCAATACGTGTTCCCCACTGTTGATGAACACGCATTAGCACAGTTGACGTTATGCTTGTAATGGCGTTGGTGATACGTTCCTTTAGATGATTTATGTCTCGTATCTTTTCCTGATACACCATGGCCTTCAAGTGCCCCCAAAGATAGAAATCAAGGGGGGGTGAGATCTGGGGATCTGGGAGGCCACTCCACAGGACCACGCCGACCAATCCAAGCATCCGGAAACTGCTGATGATCCAAATACCGACGCACGTGAAGACCATAATGAGGTGGAGCTCCATCTTGCTGGAAGTAAACTGGGAAGTTACCTTCCTCGTTTAGCAGGGATGGGAAAATCTCTTCTTGCAACATGTTAAGATACCTTTCGGCATTAAGATTTCCACTGACAAAAATTGGTCCAATAATTCTGTCACCCCATATCCCGGCCCACACCATCACTTTACCGGCACCTTGCATCTTCGTCGGACTCAGCCAGTTAGGGTTAGCATTACTCCAATAACGTATGTTTTGCCGATTAACCTCTCCATTGACGTAAAAATTTGCTTCATCAGTAAACAAGATCTTACGTCAAACGCATATTCTTAGGGTATCTGAAACATAAAAACAAACGTTTAATTTTTCCTATGTATGGAAACTTACGGCCCACCCTGTATATATATATATATATATATATATATCATTAGATGGTATCATTATTGTATATTTTCGGTAGATTTTCCGTGTTGTTATATAATTTTGGTAAGATTCTTATACTTTATCAAAGAATTTCTGATTTTTTGTATGAACCCGTAATTTCGATAAAATCCAAAAATTTTGTCGATAATGATAACTGATTTTTATTTCTGCGCATTTTGTGTAAATCTTTGCATCTTGTGGTGTCTCATATTCTAAAGCTGGGAAATAATGTGGGATAAATATTTGTTTCGTAGTTTATAATAAAAATTTTGTATAGAAAATGCGCATGCGCGGTTTGCTTCGTTCAGCATACCAAAGACATTTTTAATGGCAATGATTATAAAGACGGGAATAGCATTTGCAAATTTTGTAATTTAAAGTTATATATTATCAATATTGACGAAACGTTTCAGGAGTTAAATAATGAAATTTCTACAAATTTTACGAAAGTATTTAATTAAAAATTTGAAGATAATTAAAAAAAAATTAATCTTGACGTACAAAAAAGTCTTAGTGAAATTACTAAAAAAGTTTCGCGTGTTAAGGATAATGTAAAGGCAGTTGAATTTAATAATTCTTCAAATTTCATGGGAAAATCTAACTATCGAATTAACCAAGTTCAAGATAATGTACTTTTATATTGTGAAGAAAATCTTCGCCCAGTTCAAAAGAACGGTTAATACCAGTAACCAGTTAGATATGATTATTTCAGAAATTAGCGCTAATAACCTAGTTTTAATTCTGGGGTTGAATACAGATCTCCTTCACAAGGAATAAAATTAGACGTTGAAATGTATAACAGTACTTGTAGGTTATTTCCTCCCCACCAATTTTGACAGAATATTTTCGTTAAAACTAACGAAAATATCACGACTTAACCTAACCAATTATCAAGGGCGTACAGTTGATCTATTAGTAAATAGTAAATACTATTCCAGAAACAAACAATGTTATAATTAATAATAGATCAACTGTAAGTTAGGTTAAGTCGTGATATTTTCGTTAGTTTTAACGAAAATATTCTGTCAAAATTGGTGGGGGGGGGGATAACCTACAAGTACCTATATACAGAGATGGGCAAGATCACCAACTTTGGTGATCTTGAAGATCAAGATCAGATCACCAACTTTGGTGATCTTGAAGATCAAGATCAGATCACCAGAAAAATGTGATCTTGAAGATCAAGATCAGATCACCAGAAAAATGTGATCTTGAAGATCCAGGTCAAGATCGTGATCTTGAAGATCACTTTTCAAGATCACTTTTTAAGATCACTTTTATATGAATTGAAAAAAGTTGTACTCTTGTAGAGTAAACAAAAAAATTATTTTGTTAATCACTCCTGAAAAGTATCACTCCTAATACTCCCCTGAGGGCTGAGGCAATACAAGCATCGCATCCTACCCATGTCACCTGATCTAAACCACGGGGATTGACGATTCCCCTTTCAGTTTTTCAGGTGGTAAACTTAAAACTTAGTATTATCATAACTTATCAGCAAAGAAAAAAACTATTAAATGACCTACATATAGTTTTTAGTTCTATTTTTCTCAATTCTCATTTCACCAGGTCCATAACCCAATCAATGAATGGTCAGCATATATAAGTAAACATTTTTTACATAGAATTTAATTTTACAGTTTTACTGCAGTACGCAATTACTGACAATATAAGGGTAAAAACCGCAAGTTAAGAGTGTTAATTTAATGTTCAACCGCTGTAAACATTTGCTTTCAGCAAAACCAATTGTTCAAAGTTACCATCCGAGAGACGACTTCGTTTGGGCTATGAACCATGCCAGCAAACGAAAACAACCGTTCCACTGGTGCAGAGGAAGGTAGCGTGGTGTTATACCTCTTGAAGATCTTCTTTATAGCAGGATACCTATCTAAAGAGTCGAGTGCCTTACTGGTGTCCTGCAAATAATTGAGGACTTCCAAGTCTTCCTTGTTGTTAGGAGCAGAGAATGAGCCGTCCATAGTTCTGAAGAAATCGTCTTCAGATGATGAGTCTGAGTTCACCGAACTATTACCACTGCTGTCAGAATTACAATTTCTTACAGCCATTTGCAGCTTGTCTTTTTCTTGAGACTTGATTGCTTCATGATCGCCTAAATTAGGCCCTTGCAACAATGATATCCATCTAAGTTTGAAATACGGATGAGATACTGAGGCCAAAACGGCATCAGTTACCTCGGGGCTCAACGACAAAAAATGACCAAATCTGGCATTGAAGCCAGAGACGACTGCTGCCAGTAATGGCATGCAGTGTCTCAAGCGCAGGTCGTTTGGTTGGATAGGCTCCAATCTTGCGAGGGCATCTTGAGTCACTAGGACTGTTGGAAGAAGACAACCGTAGTAGCATTCTTTCTCTGCCTGTAATTTGTTGAGGGCTGCTGCAATTGGTTTTAGAACAGACAAATATTCTGAAATAAATTCCAATTCATTGTCTTTGAGGATGGGTAGATTCAGTTCTTCAAGAGCTACATTCACGTCGTTCTTATGTTTATATATTTGGCTTAATGAGTCGTACATTGAGTTCCATCGGGTGACGCATGGGTACCTAAATTGGACGCCAGTTATTTCCTGTATTTTTTCTGCTGACTTGGGTTTACCAGCAGCATTCCACAGCGCCGAACATTTTCCCATTGCAGAATGCTTTATCTTCTTTAGTCCAGATGAATTCAGTCTTTATCTGCATCAGTTGTTGCTACCAAGTTCAATGTGGGAGGCACATCGAATATGGGATGATAGTTTCACTGACTCCTCTCCATGCTCTCTGAATGTTCAGGAAAGTTGCTGATGATAACCTCTTCATCTGAATTTTCATCATCATCTTCATCTGCATCATCTTCATCAATGTCGTCAGTACGATTCTGAACACGAACACTGAACTCTTTAAAGCATTTCACCATGTTCGATGCATTGTCGGTGACTGTAGATACAACTTTTCTATAAGATAAACCACGCTCCGAGTTGATCCTGTCCAATATTCCAGCAATTTTATCAAAGCTATGTGTTCCACGAAATCTTCGGCATGCCAGTGCAGCTGATCCTCGCGACAAGTCATCATTGATCTGTAATGTAAGAATATAAAATCAATGTTTGTATGAACATTTTTTTAAGCTTAATTTAATAATATTGGTTAGACACGCACCAGCTAAACTGCGCCACCAAACATTGAAGAGAAGAACTATGTGATATAAAGGAGGCAATTCAGCGATGAGTCGCCTACCATACCACCACATCAGTGACCCATCCCATAAGAGCAAAATGTGGAAGAGTCCATATTCACAGCCTGTGAATATGGACTCTTCCACATTTTGCTGTGAATCAGACACAATGACAGATGACAGAATCAGTGAATTAGTGTGAAATTACTGTGAATCACAGCAAAATGAAGACTCACCAAATTAATGAATGAGCAACACATGTCGAATAATTGAAAAGATTATACTATAAGTCTATCAGACTATCAATCTATCACCAATGGTCAATTTATCAATTATATAAAAATAATACACTAAATCAATAGCATACCCAATGCGCAGTGACTCCCATGAAACTGCGGTGATTAGTTGACCATATGTCGCATGTAACACACACATGGTCAACTGCTGCCAGTTTTGCTTGTATGTCTTCCTTCATTGTACTGGTTGTTGTTGCAAGAGATCTAGCCAGGGTGCGTCTAGATGGCACCTGAACAGCCGGGTTGACGTCTGAAAAAAATATTTAAAAATTAAAACAAATACAATAGATTAGCTATGGAAAAAATATCAAAATATTTAGCTAGGCTAGCGATAGTCTAATGTTCATACAAATAATATGATTAATTATTTTAATCAGATATTAGCTATGGAAAAAATAGCAAAATATTTGAGTTATACTAACATGAAAGAAGATCCTTAAATTCATGTAGTTCAACTAGGCTCAATGGTAGGAGCCCATCAGCCACAAGCGAGAGATATTTTTTCAAGGATATCCTTGCATATTGGTGGTCCTGGTTTTTGCTTGGAAATGTGGAACATGCTTAGTGTTGACTGCTTGGCAATTTTGGCAGGGCCAGCATTGCTGCCGCTGGCATCTTCTTCTTTAGCTGGACGCTTGCGAGATTTTCTTCTCCGATTCATATTCACCCAAAAGATCCGAATGTAGTTTCTGCACAAGAAAATAAATTATTATCATGCGGAGACTTCTTGAACACCCTGTATAATATTTATCAGAGTATCAAACTTCTAGTTGAAATTAATACTTAACAAGATTCTAAAATTTTGTTATCTTTAACTAAAATTATTTTCACCATGATCAGTGCATTTTTATCCTATGTTAAATTGAAAGCCGAATTTCGTCCTTCAGTAACTAAATAGGAGAAATTACAGACATGGATCAGACAGAGAGAAAGACAAATACACCTGGCGTTTATTATAGTTGGATATCGGCAGTTTTTAATGTAGTTACTAGTCCATAATCTATTAATATCTGAAGTGCACAATATATTCAAATGGACGTCTATGTAAATGTAGCATTAGTCTTGTATGGCACCAGTCACTTAAAATATGACTTGAACCATTATGTTAATGTTGCTACTTACTACTTAGTTACTAAGTAGTACTAACCCTGAGGTGCCTCAGAAGATTGCTTGTTGAGTCGAGGCCAGCAGACAGAATTGTAGTTTTCTTTGTACACTGCCTACAAATAACTTTGATACTGTTTCCAGTTTTTCGACAATTTGAAAAATTTTCCGTTCAATAGCACAGATTGATCCTTATTACCAACATTGTTATCTAAATATATTGAATACTGTTCTGGTGACAACCTACAATATTTGGTTCCCTTGGGAGCCTGTTGAAGTTGTAAAATTGCACTCATTATTAAAAAATTCAATCTGTAAATAAAATATGTTTAGAATTAATTTATTATGAATACGGACCTATAGGCTATATTTTATGCCTATATAATAATATATTAATAGAACACTTTTAACATAATTGCACAGTAAATTACACTTTTTACGAGCCTAAATTCCACAGCAACTACACCTTCCATGAGCCCACGCATGACGCAAGTCACCCAACTAACAGAAAACATAAACAGTCGGTGTTGAACAAAGTTGCCACCAGATGTCGCTTGGACAAAAAACAAATGACATTCGCATAGCGGCATATTTAAGAATCTGAAATTAAAAGTGATCTTGAAGTCTAAAGTGATCTTCAAGATCAAGATCACAAGAAATAAAGTGATCTTAGATCAAGATCAAGATCACCATAATAAAAGTGATCTTCAAGATCAAGATCAGATCACGATCTTGATCTTCAAGATCACGATCTGATCTTGAAGATCAAGATCGTGCCCATCTCTGCCTATATAACATTTTAAGTAGCTTAGTTACGCGCAAGGAATCAATTATTGTCTGGGACTTTAACTGCCCAAACATTAATTTCATTGGCTTAAACAGCGATGCTGTGGGTTTACGTTTGGTAGATTTTCTACAAAACGATTTCCTTTTTGAAAAGGTCTTGGAGCCGACCCGCGGTGTATTTTAGACTTAGTTTTAACGACAAATAATAATTTATTTCACAATATAACTTCGGAGAAAGTTTATGCAATAGCGATTATGGCAGGATACCTTTTTGAATGTTAAAACTTCTAGATTTTAGGAGAGCTAATTTCGATGACTCTAGCGCGGATCTTGTGGGTATAAGTCATCATTTCTTCTTTCCCGGTTAGGTCAACTGTACACCCTTGACAATTGGTTAGGTTAAGTCGTGACACTTTCGTTAAAACTAACGAATATTTTAACGAAAATATCACGACTGAACCTAATCAATTGTCAAGGGCGTACAGTTCATTAACTGCGGTAGATAGTGGTAGATAGTGTTCTTAGTATGTGGGATAATTCCAAAAATATATTAATAAATTTAAACGAGTGCTGTGTACCGAGGAGAGTTAAGCGACGTGAAGTGAATGCACAACCTAGATGGTGGAGTTGAAATATTGGAAAAGCAGTTGCATGTAGAAATGTAGCCCGTAAGAGGTATAAAAGGGACCGTGCGCAGCAGTACTTTTAGTCATATCGGTTTACGCAGAAGTGTTAAGCGTTTAATTCGATCTGCTGAACTCGATTTTGAAATTCAAGTAGTTCGTCAATATAAAAATCCGTTGAGGGAAAATATTGAGTCATTGATAGACTCGGGTGGTAACTTAACAAATAACTATGGAGATATAGCGATAATTTTGAATTTTTTGAGGATCACCCGAAGATCAGGGCCCCCAAATTAAAGGAAGATAAAAATAATATCAGAAAAATTTGATTGTAATAGAAAACAATTTATGAGAAACATAAAGGTGGATCGGGCTGGTGAGGGGGAAGATCTTCAGGTGGACACTCTGGGGGGAAAGATCTTCAGGTGATCCCAGATCAGTTTTACACAATGATGATAGACGGAACTAACATAACCACTACGACTCCTATCGGTGTAACCTTAACCTAAAAATTGAACATAAAAATAAAATAAATTTTGCCACCTGAAGATCAAGGCCCCCAATTTTTGCCACCTGAAAATCAAGGCCCCCAATTTTTCCCACTTGAAGAACAGGGCCCCCAGATGAGGCTGGGAGTCCTGATCTTCAGGTGATCCTTTTTTTACATAATTTTTTACAGTTGAGGATACTTCTTTCATACTTCTTTTAGTAATACGCTCAGTGATGTAACTGGAACCTTCTCACTGCTTACTGCCATAACCGTTTACACTGAAGAGATTTCTCGCTATATAAATAAGTTAAAAATTAACAAATCGCCAGGTCCAGACCATTTTTACCCACAGCAACTAAAAGAGTTAAAGAATGAAATACTTGGTCCTTAGTTCAAATTTTGGAGCAAGTGTAGTTTACGTCCCCCTGACGCAAAAGGGGACACAAACTACACTAGGATCTTTAGGAGACATTTTTTAAATGAATCTATCAAATAAAACGTTAAAACTAGGGAAAATATTACGACTTAACCAATCGTCAACGTGTATATATATATATATATATATATACACACACATTATAACTGCCTTATAACTGAGGCCTGTGGTGTAGTGGTTATCATATCTGACCAGCAATCGGAAGATCCTGGGTTCGATTCCCGGGTGGGTACCTCATTTTTTCATTTGTTTCGTTCTTTCGCTCTCATCTTGCGCGGATAATTCTCCTATACAAAGCGTCGTTCTTTACGTTGATATATATATATATATATATATATATATATATATATATATATATATGATACACACAGACAGTGCATAGAACAAGGAACTCTTCTGGGATAATTAAATCCACTATAGTCCGAATAAGTAATGGTAAATGACAAATACCATAGTTTTTCTTTTTCATGATGCTAGCCCGACGTGGGCAACGGGTCACTCGCAAAGAGGTCCCGTAAATATAGCTTCCTCACCAGCTATCTGCAGATAGCTGGTGAGGGAAGCTATATTTATGGGACCTCTTTGCGAGTGACCCGTTGCCCACGTCGGGCTAGCATCATGAAAAAAAAAAAACTATGGTATTTGTCACTTACCATTACTTATTCGGACTATAGTAGATTTAATTATCCCAGAAGAGTTCTTTGTTCCATGCATTGTCTGTGTGTATCATAAAAAACTCAGGGGACCATTCTGAGTTCATTTCCATATATATAATTTAAATTGACAAATGATTAGGTTAAGTCGTAATATTTTCGTTAGTTTTAACGTTTTATTTGATTAGGTATACGCGGACAAAGTTGGGGAACGTAAACTACACTAGACACCACAGGGGGACGTAAACTACACTTGCTCCCAAATTTTTAATAAATCTTTATCGTAGGGGATTGTTCCTCCGGATTTTAAATTGGCTAATTTTTGAAAAGGGGATAAGCAACAGGCGGGAAATTATAGGTCTATTATTCTAATTTCTATAATTGGAAAGCTTTTAGAATCGGTTACTCGAAATCGTATAGTCCATCGTATAGTTGAGCATCTTGAAAGCAATAATCTTATAAAACAAAGTCAGCGTCATGGGCTTCGTAGAAATAAATCTTGTTTAACAAATTTATTGGAATATTTTTATGAAATTATCGGTATTTATGATTGTAGTAGAGCGGTAGATGTAATATATTTAGATTTCCAAAAGGCGTTTGACAAAGTTCCGTATAAACGATTGGGATCACCTGAAGATCAGGCCCCCCCAGCCTTATTTAGTTAGCCTTATAAGGCTAACTAACGTAAATATCATGACCTAACCTAACCAATCGTAGGTCAACTGTACGCCCTTGACGACTAGTTAGGTTAAGTCGTGATATTTTCGTTAGTTAGCCTTATAAAGCTAACTAAAGAAGGCTGGGGCCCCTGAGCTTCAGGTGATCCAACGATTGTTAGAAAAACTTAAAGCTCACGGAATAAGGGAACACGTTCTTAATTGCATTGATAATATAATTGGTTAACTAGTAGTAAACAGAGGGTAGTAATTAATGGGGAAGAGTCAGGGTGGACTAACGTAACCAGCGGTGTTCCGCAAGGGTCCGTTTTGGGACCAGTCTTTTTCATAAGATACGATACGTTAACGATCTCGATGTGAATTGACTTAGTTTTAACGACAAATTGTGGGTAAAACAAAAACAATTAGTTTACTAGATTGAGAGGATTTACAACGCGATCTTAATAATTTAGGAGACTGGTCTAATAAGTGGCAAATGAAAATGAACGTAGATAAATGTAAAATCATGCATTAAACTCGGCGTTTAAGAGACGAATTAATTCAGGTGTCCAAAATTTTCAGTCGTTTTGATAACGTAAATTATGAGAATTTCTTTACCTTGGACGATAGGAACATTACGAGAAACAGTGGTTTTAAAATGAAGGGTAAACGATTTGAGACAAATGTTGCGAAGGTCTTCTTCACCTACAAGGCAGTCGAGAGTGGAATAACATAGCCGCAGGGGTCGTGGCAAGCACTTCAGTTAATATATTTAAAAACAGGTTGGATAGGTATTTTAATAGCATCAATTTGCATTCAAGGACGGGTAAATTGGGGGATGTGATTTTTAGTTACAAAATGCACATACACAGTATACTTATTTTAGTACAGCAGAAACATTTATGTCGATAATTCTAAAGATGGGAAGCAGGCGGGAATGTGTGAGTGGGTTAAGTCCGCTAACCGCAATGTTGGTCTGTATGAGGTCCTTCATCCCGGGAATCTTCAGGGTGAAACCTCTGACTTCCCCTTATCTTCCCTTCCAGGTCTGTTTGGTAACTGAATATGCTGAATAGTTTAATCAATTTCGAATTTCGCACTTCCTGCTACTTTAAATGTAGTAGGGGGTGCTGGTCGGGTCTGGTTACGGAGTACTAGGAGTTTTCAAATGATTCCCTGTTGGTAGAGACGGGAAGTTGAAGGGAATTCTCGGGAGTCAAACCCTTCGAATAGGTAATTAAGTATAAAGAAGGGCTATTCTTTAAGTAGGCTACATGGTGTTTATTCACTGAGATAGAAGCAGTGATTTCCCTTAAGATGTAAATGTTGTAAGAGGCGCTGGTTTGGTCTGGTTGCAAAGCACTGGGTGTTATCATTGTGAGAACGTTCGGGAGTCAAAACCTCCGAATAAGCCTACATAAGGGGTTGTAAGGGGAGTTGGTTGGGGGTGGAGTTTAGGAAGATGATGTTCCCTTTTGATCGTAAATGTACAGTAGTAGTAGGCGCTAGTCAAGTCTGGCATTAGAGCACTGGGAGTTCTCAGTTGATAGACAAGAGAGCTTCACGAGATCTCTCCGGATCCAAAACCTCCAAATAGATGTTTTCAGTTTTAAGGATGCCACTTGGGTTTATTTTGTAGGAATGTTAGTACTTTTTAGGTAAGTCGCGGAATATCTAATTTAGCTAGCTAGAGAAAGTTTTATAGTTTTATATGGAAGTAGCGATGTTCCCTTTTGCAATAAATGTAGTAAGAGGTGCTGGCCGGGTCTGGCTTTAGATTACTGGGAGTTCTCAGATGATCGGAAGCTTGATAAAATCTCTTGGGAATCAAAACCTCCGAATAGTCATACTCATCTTCAGGGAAGCTATTTAGTTAGAGTGGAACTTTACTTTTAAATATTGTACATCAAAATTTCGCAAGGAAAAAAAATTATGTGCGAAGGGCGGTCAGAAAATAAGTTTACACGGCGGCGTATCAGGTGAATTTGTTAATCATTGTTGGTAACACTGCACGTCGATTCGGCTGCCATCTACCGTACATTGGTTATATGAGTCAGTTGAATATGGCGGCTCGACTGGAACAGTGCCCTGCCCTACAGAGCAGTCCAGGACGTTTACGTTTAATGGCCGCTCGTAAACGTTCCAGTGTTGAACAGTATGCAGCTGCATTGATTGTTGTGCCTTTTTGCATGAAGTCTGCGAACAAAACGCCTTTGTGGTCCCAAAACATGGTAACCATCACTTTGCCAGCGGACCTCACAATCTTGAACTTCTTTGGTCGCGGGGACACAGGGTGTTTCTATTCCATGCTGGCATGTTTTGTTTCCGGAGTACGGTGATGAACCCATGTCTCATCTCCTGTGACAATGCGCTCGAGAAATTCTTGACCACTGATAGACTCGGAATATCGTTGCAGAAATAACAGGGCACTTCCAGTCGAGCCGCCATGTTCAACTGACTCATATAACCAATGCACGGTAGATGGTAGCCGAATCGACGTGCAGTGTTGCCAAGAATGATTAACGAATTCACTTGATACAAACAAACATAATCAATGTAGATCCTTTAGTTACGAAATTATACGCTGTGTAAACTTATTTGGCAGGCTACAGAGAAATGATGCTACGATGAGATGATGACATCTTGCATATAATAAATAAATAAAAAATTTCTTAAAAAGAATGTATGGTGTAGATTAGATTAAGTACTTTATTATTCATGCGATCCTTTATTTTCCGTCGTCTTCTAATGCGTAACTCAGTATACGTGATAAGTGTACGCATGGTGTGAATGAACTCTGAAGCTATTCTTTTCATTATACTCTTTCCTACTTTCCTATAAATCTTCTTTCACCACTATTTTCTGTCAGCAGTGGCTAGCGGAGGAGGGAGATGCTTTGTCTGTTTTGTACTTTACTATTACCACTATTTGTGTGAAAGCTTGAAACGTCTAAAAGTGTAACCATGGTAATGGTATAAGTTTTCAGTATTCTTTTCATTGCTATCTCTAACTTTTCTACTTCCTTCTTGGGCTAGCCTAGAGTGGATCTTAGGGTTTTTGTTAGCCTGTAACTCCGTAACTCTATTTAAGTATGATAGAGTTTCCCATATAAACTATATACTATTTACCTGTACATATATCCAAATGTCGGTCATATCCCTATCTCCTTATCATATTCCATGTAAACATATGTTCATAATATGTCTGTCTCTTCATTGTTACGAATATAATTTTGCATACATGTAATTACGTACATGTGTATAACTTCAATTGTTGTGTTCTTCTTCTTGTTTGACAATGGCTCCTGAATCATTTCCACTTAATTCTCAGTCCCACAGTTGTGTATGTCAGCTCACGACTTATCATTTTCACCGAAAATATTTTGTAACAGTCTCCCTTCGGTACGTCCGTTAGGACCGTTACATTTCATTGTTGCTGTGGGATGAATGTTACACAACATTGTGACGTCACATTACCGTAGGAAGTCTTATTCTTGTTATTAGCCTATGTCTTATGGTCCCTCGTATTATCATCGTGACGTCCTTATTCTTTTGTAACATATAACGTTATTAATGTTACTTGCTACTTGTTACTTGTTGTGTTACCATAAATGACCATGTAACCTAATTATAAGTAACATTTATAACGTACCCTCGTGTACATTTATTTGATTCTATCATATCATTCGCCATTTTATGTTATAAGCCAATTCGGTCATAATAATAATAATAATTTAACATCATTATTTAACATAATTAATACTCTGTTTCTACTTAATAATATTAGTTTCAAATTGAGTCTGATGACTATAATTGTAATCTGTAGTCATAATGAATTGTACTAAAAGTTACAATATACTTAACTTCAAAATGTACTTAAAGTAAGGTGATTTCCCTCCCTTGAAGACGCCATTTCCCCCCAAATTCTAGGTTTATTTATTTCATTATAGTGAAAATTAATTAATTCCCGCTTGAGCCTTTGGCAAGGAGCCCCACCACTACCCTCTTCTTATGTTGTTAATTAATTCCTGCTGTAGCCATCCCTTAAAGAGGCTTTTCTCCTCTCATTTTTATTTAATAAATCTGTAATTCGAAGTCATCTGATAACTGTAATGTCACGTCTCGACTGCAATTGTTTCCTTCGTCATTAAAACTCAGAGTAAAGTAAGAATAATCACATTTCGCCGTGCTTTTTTCATACTGCGTGAAGAAGGTTAGTTTCTTCAATTATAATCTGTTTCTAAGTGTTTAACACAGATTGAATAATTTCGCACTTTAGTTTATAAACAATAAATTACATTTACAAGAAAGTACTGCTTCCAGCGGAGTAAGAGATGACATGAAATTCCAAAACACTTTTGATATTTTTTAACTGTCCTGGTCTTCATCAGAGTAATGTACAATACTTACCAAGTATTGTGAGTTTCCCTCAGTTCCTCATTATTATTCTGTTTTGTTATTCATTCATATCTAAGCCCGGATGGCTAGGCACTAAAAACCCTTAAAAAAGGCGGGCAAATAGGCAAAATAAACATTCAAAATAGGCAGTAAAACCCCACAAAAATGGCATTTATAAATTTGCTTTAAAAAATGTTTAATCTAGAATAATACCTTTATACAGTAAACCCTCGTCCAACGCGGGAGTTAGGTTCCTCGAGAACGGCGCGTTGGACAAACTTAATACCTTATGGGATAAATGGGGATACGTGAACGTGGCCGCGTAGTCTCCCATTAATACTTAGATACGTAGATTTTTTTTTCACACATAAATGAATTTCCCTACCTATATTGTATATGAAATAAGAACATAATAAAATCATAATAAACATAATTATATTTACATATGATAAATAAAAATATATTAAATGAAACTAGCACGTATCTTTTCTTCACCCTTTCGGATGGTGCGCATGGTAGACTTATTCACGTGATACTCGCGGCCAAGTGATGTTATGCTCATACCACCACACAACTTATCTAGAATCATTATTTTTCGGCTAATGTCATAACCTTACGACTTTTCTTCTCTTCACTATCACTCGCGGATGCTTTACGTTTTGGTGTCATACTGCTGTCTAAGGATAATAGCAAAACAACGGCAAAATACGACAAAAACAATCCAACACAACTTCACTGAACTTAACGCGGTAGCGGGACTGAGACAAAGGGTGATGCGAGGGGTGACGCGAGAGGGAGGGATATGCGGGAGTGTTGGAGAGTGTAGGAGAAAACACTAGAGCGCGCATTGGCACGCGTACAGTACTACTGTATTAGAGCGTGTTTGGCGGACCGTGTATAATAAAATTTTCCGCTTTCGGCAAATAATTATTCGCATTTATTTTTCCGTGTATAAGCAAATTCGCGCTGGACAAACACGCGTTGGACGAGGGTTTACTATACGCATAATACGTATTACAACGCTCTTCGTGAACAGAACAGTAGGTAATGCAAATTATATGCCATTATATGCGTATAAATAATAAATAATACATTTTACAACGCCATTAAAGTAAACAAAACAATAGATACTGAAAATGTTCGTTACACAATAATGACAAAGATTTAAATTTCAAAAAATGTTTTATATATGGAGAGCCAAAGAGAGCAACTCGCTCTTCCACCAAGCCAAGACAAGAGGCGGGGCCACCAGCTTGACCTTCGTGTGAAGAGAGATCGACGCACGGAACACAAACAAGGTTAACAAGGTATATATATATTATATATATTAGGGTGGCCCTTATTTTTCGAAATTGCAAATTTCACCATCTCACCCCCTCAATATATTCCATTTGACAAAAAAACAAAATGTGCAAAATCTCGAGTAATTATAAATATTGTTATTGGTCCCGCACAAGGACTCAAATTTGTTAATTATTGAAACATAAATACACGAATTTTTTATTAGCGTTCCATTAAAAGGGCAAATAACAGCAGTTAAAGAAGAGCATAAACTAAAATAGACATTGACTACTGATTAATTAGAAACTGAATTGAACTAAACATTTTAGGACTGAAAGCATAGTAAATTTGGCCTAGTAGGAATGGTTGCTTATGAGGCCCCCCTTAAATATTAATTGATTTTAATAAAACTTCTTTGGTACACGTTTTATATTAATAGGAAAGAAATGCGGGGATGAGACCCCCAAATTTTGGTTGATTGGGTGGTTGTTATACGTATAAGACACACACACATATATATATATATATATGTATATATATATATATATATATATATTAGTGGTGGTCCGGATATCCGCATCCGCATCATTTTTAACATCCGCATACGCACTTCTTACTGCGGATGTTATGCGGATATTACCTCTAATAAATTATGCAATTTACAATTAAATTAGTTTATAAAGTAGCTTATAAGGCCCAGTCATGCACATTTCATGTAAAGTATTAATTATTAATGAACAAACAACTATATAAACGTCAAAATATAAATACGTGGTAACACAGAAAATTGAATGAAACTTGTTTCATTGAATTTTCTGTGGCTGAAACTCTTGAGAAAGTTATTATTTTTATCATAATGAAAACATTAATATTAATTTTAATTCTTATGCATTGCCTCCCATAATAGTAATATCACGAAATTTGAAAAATTAGGTCATATATTCATAATTCTATATTGATAGATTAAAAATCCGCATCCGCAGATGTTGAAAAACTGACATTCGGTCCACCCTGTACAATATTTTATTAGACGATACTTGTATTTTTAGAGTTAAAAAGTACATTACTTTAAATTGTTTAAAGAAATATCGGAAAAGGTGTTTAAAATATACATAAGGGAGACGCGTGAATTATATAATACTTTTTCTTAGATTCTTGTTTAGGTTCTAAAATTCCAGTAAAAAATTAAAAAAACCTAAACTGAAAGGAACATTCTGTAATTTACTTTGTGAATAATTTTAGTAACAGTTTGGAACCTTATGAAATGGATCATATCTTGTTAAATACCTTTTTCCCCTCAATTAGTATTTGTTCATTTTTGGCTATTCTCTCCTAACTACATTGCTTCTACACACACACACACACACACACACACATCACCACAACACACACACATATATATATATATATATAATATATAATATATATATATATATATATATATAAACGAAGAATAATACTCGTGTGTGTGTATATATAATATATATATATATATTATATATATATATATAAGCAAACAACCACAGGGAAAAGGAAAAAAAAACACGAAATCGAGCGCTTTCGTGATATATTCACATCTTCAGGGAAAAACAAATAATAGGCAGATTTTACAAAGTAAATGAGTTAAATACACAAGCGAAAAATTCCCACACGGCAACTCAATTTAAAAACCATAAAACACTGTAAAGATTTTTTCAATAGATAACTTAATCTGAAGGAAGCTAAATTATTGATATATAAAAAACTATATAGATGAAATTAGGACAATTAACATGTACAGAGAACAAAAATTATATTAACAGTTATTAGAAATAGTATTTAATTAAAGCAGGCAATTAAGTGGCAAGAATTTAATGAAAAACACCATTCCTTTGGCACCATTCCTTTTGTTTTCATTAAATTCTTGCCACTTCATTGCCTGCTTTAATTAAATACTATTTCTAATAACTGTTATAATAATTTTGTTCCTATGTACATGTTAATTGTCTAATTTCATCTATATAGTTTTTTATATTCAATAATTGTAGCTTCCTTCAGATTAAGTTACTATTGAAAAAAATCTTTACAGTGTTTTATGGTTTTAAATTGAGTTGCCGTGTGGGAATTTTTCGCTTGTGTATTTAACTCATTTACTTTGTAAAATCTGCCTATTATTTGTTTTTCCCTGAAGATGTGAATATATCACGAAAGCGCTCGGATTTCGTGTTCTTTTTTCCTTTTCCCTGTGGTTGTTGCTTATTCATAAGATCCACGTGTTATTCTGTGATTTTACTGCATATATATATATATATATATATATAATATATATATATATATATATATACACACACTTGCATATATTACGATATAATAATACTCGTGTGTAATATATATATATATATATATATATATATATATAATATATATATATATATACACTTGCATATATTACGATATAATAATACTCGTGTATATATATATATATATAATATATATAATATATATATATATAATATACTCGTATATTTTACGTTATTTCAGGTAAAATTATCAAACGGTTCGGTCACGTGCCTGTATTTGTGATGTGTCTAATATGCATTTCTGTTCGTTACTTCCTCTACTTCGTGTTATCCAATCCTTGGTTGTTCCTTTTCGTGGAGTTTCTCAATGGCCCTTCGTACGGTCTCTTCCACGCAAATATGGTCTCCTACGGAACCAGCATAGCCCCATCAGGAGCACTCGCCACCATTCAAGCCATCATCAGAGCATCTGTCTCAGCTGGTATTTTTCTAATTATATAATGTTCATTATTATAAACCCCCGATCGGTTTTTAATACTGCCTCCTTGGGGTAGAAAATAAGAACATACCCACCATATTTTTTATTTTAACATCTGAAACCTAAATAGAGGACGTCAGATTTTGGGTATAGTTCTTCTCTTGCAGATAAAATTTCTTGTTTTTATGAACTAAGTTATATGCTGAAATTAAGACTTGCCTAATTGGTCAAAAAATATATGCTCGGCCCTAATTGGTCAATTTAAATTTAATTGATATAACTGATAGCTTAATTATCCGTTAGTTTGAGCCGTGTTTTGTTTATGATGTAATTTTCCTCTCCATGAATAGGTATTAAAAATTGAATCTACTTTGGGTATAATGTAGATCTACCCACTCGCGCGGGAAGAGGAGCCTTCATACAGGGCTTAAGTGACTCGAATTAGCAAATATTTAAGGTCGTTGTCAAACGAATTCTAATACTATTTAAGAATGAAAAGTGGACAAAGACAGGGCAATTAAACAAAACGGTGACATAATTAAGATTTACAATATTCGTGAAGATACGGGTACATGCTATTTAAAAATGGTCCAGTTTCGGCAAAAGCTGGACGGTTGGTGTCTTTAATTAATAATATTAATGTGGAAAATGAATATTCAGATATTAAAATGAATGAATGTTAACTTACAAAATGTTATTCAAAGTCCATATCTTTGTATTCAGATTATCTTAGAGTATTACTAAATTTCCATTTCTGATTTCGTAGGGACGATCTGAAAACGTGTACAAAATTGGCTTCCAATTGAAAAATTATTACATTTCGCCGTGCCTTTTTCATACTGTGTGAGGAAGGTTAGTTTCCTAAATTAAAATCTGTTTCTAAGTGTTTAACACAGATTGAATAATTTTGCACTTTAGTTTATAAACAATAAATTACATTCACAAGAAGTAAGCGGAGTAAGAGATTACGTGAAATTCCAAAACACTTTTGATATTGCTTTTACTGTCTTGGTTTTCATCAAAGTAATCGATAAACCAATTAGTTTCAGGTCACTAATTTCAAATAAGGAGGAATGTATGTGTAAGGTATAAAGTTAAGTTAGTCTTGGTTAGGGTGAAGGGCTGTGGAGGCCGCAAAATGCAACCTGTAAATCTTGAAGATTCACTGTATGGAAGGGTTCGTTGAGCAGCAGGGGAGCAGCTAGCAGAGACCCGAGAAAACCCGAGAACAGCCTACAGAAAATCCGCTAACGAAGAAGGCTGAGGGAGCGAAGTGACAAAAAATGCGAAAGTAGAGGGGAAACTTGGGTACTTACTAATGAAGGATGGAGCCCAGCAAGAAAGGAAAAGAAAAATTGTTACTATAGGAAGGAATTAAGAAGGGGAAGTAGATCTGGAAGTAAAACAAAGAAGAACTCAACAAGAGAGAAGCCAGTGGAAAGAAAAAGAAGAAGTTTACAGAGGAGACATCAGGAACATGAGAGAAGAGAAGGCCAACGAAAGAGAGGAGAGGAAGAAGAGCAGGAATATTGGGAACAAGGGAGACGAGGGATAGGAAGTACGGTTAAGGGGAAATGAAACAGGAACAGCTGTAGGGTATGGGGGGAAAAGATGAAGCTAGGGATGAAGGAAACGGAAGGGAGAATGTTGAAGGAATTAAGAAACTGCATCGTGGCTGGGAAGAGGGACTGGAGTAAGAGGCATCACAGAGGAAGGCAAAGAGGGGGCCAGGAGCTGTAGTGGCTTTGTAGAAACAACAATAGTCTGCAGTAGGGCAGGTAGGTGAAGGAGAACCAAAGAATGGAAGGACTTCTTTGAGGAACTGAGGCGTCGGAGAGCACCCTGAATTCAGAGATGCCCATGGAGGCCCGATTAAATGTCCTCTACAAATTCAAGCCCCGGAAATAGATGGAACATGAAAAGGAGGATGCCTTGTAGTATTCAGTGGCGCATCCAAGGAGAAGAGGCAGCCGAGCATTTTTCCGCCCCAAGATTTAACCATCTTACCTTCATTGTAGAAAAAATAAAATAAAATGCTCCATGAGATCGTCGGTGTTTTGAATGATCTCAATAAAAAAACAACGAAAACTGAATATTGTCATTTGAGGTATGTAAAATTTTAAAAATAAATTAATGTTCCACACTTAAATGCTCACATTTACTGCAAAAATTGTTTTGTTTTCAATCCCCGCACCCCAAAGTCAAATTTTTGGGTGCGCCAATGGTTGGGTATATGCAGTATATTTAATCCTTCAGGGAATTATTTTTTTTTGTGGAGGGGGGGGGGGGGGGACAATAAAAAAAAAATCAATGTTCAATAGATATTTAGGTCTTCAGGGTAGCCTGTAAATTTTGGCGTGAAAAGTTGAAGGTATATTTAAGTTTTTCTTTCTTTTATTACAAAGAGAAGCCAACTTCAGAAGACATTTAAGCAGGCAGGGTATAAACAAGGGTTCATTTCAAATTGGCTTGTAGGGGGCGAAAAAGGCAGTGAGAGGCCCCTCACATGTCAAAATTTATTAAGTGCTACTCACAATGAACTTTATAATCAAATTAATATAAACAAGAATGATTAAATGGTCTTAGCTAGACTGGTTATTTACAGTTAACTATCAAATTATTAAGTTAAGCAGTAAATCATGAAATTTCTATCACCTAATGTAGAAGAGGATATCTTTTAGACTTCATTTTTGCAGGCTGGTGGACTGACACCAGTCCATCACAAGCTCCGATGCTCTTGCGCTCATTTGTTTTTGTTTACTGTGACGTCAGACGTTACTCACAGAGAGTTTTCAATTTTTTTGTCATAATTCATTGTCATTATTTTATTCAAATTATTCTAAACGGTTTTTAAACTGTAAGCAGTTCATTATATATTGGTAATCCCCAAAATATTAGTTGCCTTTTTTTTTACGAAACTATCATAGACTCCCCTGGTGAACTTGGAGGGGCGACCGCCCCTCACGGTCCCCCCCCCCCAAATGACGCCTCTGGGTGTAAACACTTTTCGTGGGAAGTTGGAAATACAAGTACCGTATTTTACGCCTCATAAGACGCTACTTTTTTCCTGAAAAACGTCTCCAAAAATCCCTTGAGGGCTCATATGTTATTGTTTTGTTTAATGTTCTTTTAATAAAGTTATGAGAATATATTTTTTGTCAGGCTGATAAATCTTCGAAATATATTTTTTCCTAAATATTCTTTGCTAAATATAGGGTGCATCTTACCACTTGTAACGTCTTATGAGGCGTAAATTACAGTATGTATTTAATAATAATTACTAATAATTCCTCGCGGAATGAATATTTTCCTCTGTTTTGGAAAGAGAAGTCAATATTGAGAAGATAGTTAAACCCTCGGGGAATAAACATTTGTCTTTCTTTTGTTAAAAACAGAAGTCAATTTTGAGGGGCTATTTAAGCTGTCGGGTTATAAATTTTTGTAAAAAGTTGAATATGTATTGAAGCCCTCAGGGAATTAACTTTTTCCTCTCATTTTTTTTTTTAACAAAAAGTCAATGTTGAGAAGATATTTAATCCCTCAGGGGCTTTCCCGTGGAAAGTTGGAATATATGTTTAAACTCTCAGGCACTAGCGGATTTAGAGGGGGGAGGGCTTTAGTCAATTTGGCGCCCTTTTGGTCAACCTTTGAGCCCCTTCCCCTTCCCCTTCCAAATGCTTTATTTTTTATAATAATTTTTTTAAATTTCTAAAAGCAAAAAAGTACATACTTTTTTAAATTATAAAAATATCAACACCACCCTCGTAAATACCTGGCAACTTACCTTTCAATTTTATTTTTAGAAACTGTGTATAAAAATAATATTTCCCTTCTTATACTCAATTAAATTATGCTTTCCAGCTTTACATATTCATTTATTAATGGTTGTAAGCATTTATAGACACGAGGTTAATGTGCTCGTAAACCCTTTGCGTAGTATTCACATTCACGATCTTCCTCTCTCTAAATGACTGATTCAGGTAAAACTTTGAACGGATGGATTAGATAACGTCAATGAAATTAGTTCCAATATTTACTGCCAGAAATCTGGTCTTTAATTACATTTTAGTAAACGCTAAAAATTTGCCTGCTGGTGCTTAAAGGGTTAACATATTTAATTGTAATTCCAGTGTATGTAATTGTATTTCTATATAAGTAAACATTATTTTGGCGCAATTTTTACATATGTAAAGTTCGCCCCCCCCCCCCCCCCCACACACACACACTTTCCGAAAATCCTAGATCCGCTACTGCTATCAGAGAATGAACTTTCCCTCTCTATTGTTTTGGAAGAAGAAGTCAATGTTAAGAAGATATTTAAGATCTTGGTGTATAAACTTATTTTTCGTGAAAAGTTGAAGATGTTTCAACCCTCCAGGAATAAACATGTATTTTTCTTTTATTACAAACAGAAATCAATGTTGAGAAGGTAAAGCCTAAAGCTTTATAAGGACCAAGTTAAATAAAATAAATAGTCATCTTCACAATTATTTATGTCATTGTAAATTGCAAAACCAATGTATTTATTTTATTATTAATAAAGGTTATTCAATTTAATTCAATATTTAAGTCCGCGGTTTAAACTTTTTTCTTTTTGAAATGTTAGATATATATTTAAGCCAAGGCCTCTGATGTATGTTGGGGGCCCCCCCGAGACTTTATATGGGGTTCCTTATCAAACGCAGACATAAATTTTGAGTAACAAAAAATTTACACAACCTAATCAGTAGCGACACAAAATAATCAGTAATACTTCTACATTTTTCTACTTTTTTTTTCTACTTTTTTTTCTACTTTTCTACATTCTTCTACATTTCTTCAACGGCACTTCTCTCCCACATTTGTTTATGCTTTTTCTGGACGCAAAATCATCAATAGTTCCCGCATAACTTCGTTTTCTCCTTAATATTTTTCTAAATGGGGATAATAACCAGATTTGACAGCCTATTCTGAGACATTGAAGAACATAAATAATTTTTTAGGAGCTTCAGTTTTGAGAATGTCAGTGGCAGTTGACGTTCGGGGGTTAAGTGAGCAGCAGGAAGTAAAAGTCACTTTGTATTGAAATAGGCTGAAAAGAAGCAGAAAGTTACAGTGAGTGATCGGAGACTAAATAGACTGAAGAAAAACAAAAAAAAACATTTAAAACGATTTCATTACGACTTGAGGGAGGAATTCCCGTGATATAAAAAAATTTTGCAGGCTAGTGTTGGAGGTGGGGCCCGCGGATGTAGGCCTAACGGGCGCCTAATGGAGTCACTGATTTAAACCTTCAGGGCAAAAACTTTTTCGTTGAGAAGTTGGAGATATATTTAAGTCCTCGGGGACCAAACTTTTTCCTCTCGTTTTTTGAGAAGAGGAGTCAATGTTGGGAAGACATTTAAACCCTCGTGGCATAAACCTTTTTCGTAAAAAGTTGTTGAGGTATTGAAACTCTTAGGAAATAAACCTATGTATTTTTATTTTATTAGAAACAGAAATCAATGTTGAATAGATATTTAAGCCCTCAGGGTATAAACCTTTTCCATGGAAAGTCGAGATATATATTTAAGCCCTCGGGGAAGACATTTCTCTCTTTTTTTTCTTGGAAAGAGAAGTCAATGTTGAGAATATATGTAAGTCCTCGGGCCATAAATATATTTTTTCATGAAAATTTGGATATATATTTTTTACCCTGGGGATTGAACTTTTTCTCTGTTTTTGTAAAGAAACGTTAATGAGGCATAAATGTTTTTCGTGAAAAGTTGGAGATGCATTTGAGCCCTCGGGGAATAAACCTATATTTTTTTCTTTTATTGGAAACGGAAATCAGTGTTGGCAAGATATTTAACCCTTTGAGGTATAAGCTTTTACTTGCAAAATTGGAATATAAGCTTTTGGAGAAAATGTTTCATGTCTTTTATTTTGAAAGAGAAGTCAATGTTGAAAATATATTTACGCCCTTGGGGTACAAACTTTTTCTTCAAAAGTTGGAGACATAATTAAGCCCTTGGGTTATGAACTTTTTTTTCTTGAAAAGTTGGAGATTTATTTAATCCCACTGGGAATAATCCTTTTTTTCTCTTTTATTCGAAACAAAAGTCAATTTAGAAGATATTTAAACACTCGGGCGGGGGGAGGGGGAGGTACACATTTAAGCCCTCCGGAAATTAACTTTTTTCCTCTCATTTTGGAAAAAGAAGTCAATGTTGAGAAGATATTTAAGCCCTCGGGGTTAAATGTTTTTCTTGAAAAGTTGGAGATATGTTTTAAACACTCAGGGTATAAACTTTTTTCCTTGAAAATTTGGAAATACAGTATATTGAAGCTCTTGCGGAATGAATATTTTCCTCTTTGTTTCTGGAAAGAGAAATAAATGTTGAGAAGATATTTAAGGCCTCGAGGATTGACCTTTTTCATGAAAAGTTGAAAATATATTTAAGCCCTAGGAATATAAAAATTTTTCTTGCAAAATTTGAGATATAGGGTGTCCATAAATGATTACCCTGATTAAAGCATGCTATAACTTTTAAATAAACACTCGTATTCAAACACAGTTCTAATCATAAGTAGATAAACATACAAAGTTTTGATACATAGTTAATGAACTTAATAAGCTCCCACATGTGCACCCCCTAGTGGCACGTAAAATGTCTGAACGGTATTCACACTCACGCCACACATTTTCCAACATTTGTCGGTTAACTGTTGCAATTGCATCCGTAATGCGTTCTCGCAATGTCCTGATATCTGGAACAACTGTTGCATAAACCAAATCTTTAACATGACCCCAAAGAAAGAAATCCAGCGGGGTAATGTCTGTTGATCTTGGGGGCCATGGGATCGGCCCGTCCCTGCCAATCCATCGATTTGGAAATGTTGCGTCGAGAGTTTCACGAACAACTTGCGCACAATGAGGGGGTGCCCCATCTTGTTGGAAGATGACAGTTGGCTGCCTGTCTTGCAGCTGGGGGATGGCATAATTGGTGAGCATATCCAGGTACACAGTTGCGGAAACAGTTTCCAAGAATTTTTTCATCCACGACTTAATTAACTTCACATCAGGTGGATTCTTTCCATACTTTGTTCTGAACCTTCGCTGAACACTGACAGGAGATTTTGTTTCTGCAAGCCACACAACACATTGTGCCTTCTCTGTCACAGACGCCATCTTAACTGAACAGCTACTACAGCGCTCCTAGCGGCGAATGCGGTAGACGACGAAACACACCAGCACAGAAACTCTATGCGTGTACGAGATCACCTGTAAAAAGAAAACGGATGTAAGATTCGTCATTAAAACATGAGAGCATGCTGTTTTCAGGGTAAACATTTATGGACACCCTGTATGTTTTTACGCCCTCGGGGTATAAACCCTTTTCGTGAAAAGTTGACAATATATTTAAGCCCTCGGGGCATAAACTTTTTTCTTGGAAAGTTGGATATATATTTTACGCCCTCGGATTATAAACCGTTTTCATGAAAAGTTGAAGATATATTTAAGCCCTCAGGGTATAAACTTTTTTCTTGGAAAGTTGCAGATATGTTTTACGCCCTCGGAGTAAAAAAAGATCTATTTAGGCCCTCGCAATATAAAACTTTTTTCTTGGAAAGTTGGGTTATAAACCGTTTTAATGAAAAGTTGAAGATATATTTAAGCCCTCAGGGTATAAACTTTCTCTTCGAAAGTTGGAGATATGTTTTACGCCCTCGGATTATAAACCTTTTTCATGAAAAGTTGAAGATATATTTAAGCTCTCGGGGTATAAACTTTTTTCTTGGAAAGTTGGAGATACGTTTTAGGCCCTTATAAAAAGATATATTTAAGCCCTCGCAATATAAAATTTTTTGTTGGAAAATTTTTTAATCAAAAGTTGAAGATATACTTAAGTCCTCACGGTATAGCCTTTTTTCTTGGAAAGTTGGAGATATGTTTTACGACCTCGGGGTATAAAAAGGTATTTTAAGCCCTCGCAATATAAAATTTTTTGTTGGAAAATTTGAGATATATTTTACGCCCTCGAGGTATAAATTTTTTTCATGAAATGTTGGATATATTTAAACCCTCAGGGTATAAACTTTTTCTTGGAAAATTGGAGATATGTTTTACCCCCTCGGATTATAAACCGTTTTCATGAAAAGTTGAAGATATATTTAAGCCCTCAGAGATACGTTTTACGCCCTTATAAAAATATATATTTAAGCCCTCGCAATATAAAACTTTTTTCTTGGAAAGTTGGAGATATGTTTTACGCCCTCGAAGTAAAAAAAAAGATATATTTAGGCTCTCGCAATATAAAACTTTTTTCTTTAAAGTTGGGTTATAAACCGTTTTCATGAAAATTTGAAGATATATTTAAGCCGTCAGGGTATAAACTTATTCTTGGAAAGTTGGAGACATGTTTTACGCCCTCGGATTATAAACCGTTTTCATGAAAAGTTGAAGGTATATTTAAGCCCTCAGGGTATAAACTTTTTCTTGGAAAGTTGGAGATATGTTTTATGCCCTCGGATTGTAAACCTTTTTCATGAAAAGTTGAAGATATATTTAAGCCCTCAGGGTATAAACTTTTTTCTTGGAAAGTTGGATATATGTTTTACGCCCTCGGATTATAAACCGTTTTCATGAAAAGTTGAAGATATATTTAAGCCCTCAGGGTATAAACTTTTTTCTTGGAAAGTTGGAGATATGTTTTACGCCCTCGGATTATAAACCGTTTTCATGAAAAGTTGAAGATATATTTAAGCCCTCAGAGATACGTTTTACGCCCTTATAAAAAGATATATTTAAGCCCTCGCAATATAAAACTTTTTTCTTGGAAAGTTGGAGATATGTTTTACGCCCTCGAAGTAAAAAAAAAGATATATTTAGGCTCTCGCAATATAAAACTTTTTTCTTGGAAAATTGGATTATAAACCGTTTTCATGAAAAGTTGAAGATATATTTAAGCCCTCAGGGTATAAACTTTTTCTTGGAAAGTTGGAAATATGTTTTACGCCCTCGGATTATAAACCTTTTTCATGAAAAGTTGAAGATATATTTAAGCTCTCGGGGTATAAACTTTTTTCTTGGAAAGTTGGAGATACGTTTTACGCCCTTATAAAAAGATATATTTAAGCCCTCTCAATATAAAATTTTTTGTTGGAAAATTTTTTAATGAAAAGTTGAAGATACATTTAAGTTCTCAGGGTATAGCCTTTTTTCTTGGAAAGTTGGAGATATGTTTCACGTCCTCTGGGTATAAAAAGATATTTTAAGCGCTCGCAATATAAAATTTTTGGTTGGAAAATTTGATATATATTTTACACCCTCGGGGTACAAACTTTTTCTTGGAAAGTTGGAGATGTTTTACCCCCTCGGATTATAAACCGTTTTCATGAAAAGTTGAAGATATATTTAAGCCCTCAGGGTATAAACTTTTTTCTTGGAAAGTTGGAGATATGTTTTACGCCCTCGGAGTAAAAAAAAAAGCCCTTATAAAAAGATATATTTAAGCCCACGCAATATAAAAATTTTTGTTGGAAAATTTTTTTAATGAAAAGTTGAAGATATATTTAAGTCCTCAAGGTATAGGCTTTTTTCTTGGAAAGTTGGAGATATGTTTTACGTCCTCGGGGTATAAAAAGGTATTTTAAGCCCTCGCAATATAAAATTTTTTGTTGGAAAATTTGAGATATATTTTACGCCCTCGGGGTATAAATGTTTTTCATGAAATGTTGAAGATATATTTAAACCCTCAGGGTATAAACTTTTTTCTTGGAAAGTTCGAAATATGTTTTATGCGCTCGGGATATAAACCTTCTTCCTTTTATTGAAAACAGAAGTCAATGGTGCGAGCAGGGCCGCCGCTTCCATTAGGCGAGGTTAGTAAATGCTAAGGGCGCCAAAGATCTGGGGGGCGCCAGCGCCTCCCGCCCTGTGCACGTCTGATAGTATTATGTAAGAACAACATGAAAAAAATAATGAAGGAATGAGAAGCATAGACAAATGATGAAAGGTTGTACGACGTATGTACACCAGTTTAGCTTGACTGATATTTACATAATTAACTTATTCATCTTATTGGGTCATTATAG
Source organism: Bathynomus jamesi (assembly GCA_023014485.1). Lineage (NCBI taxonomy): Eukaryota > Metazoa > Arthropoda > Malacostraca > Isopoda > Cirolanidae > Bathynomus > Bathynomus jamesi. The sequence continues at coordinate 79,024 of JAJOZX010006589.1, forward strand.
AACTTTCACTATCACGACCTTTAACCCTTTAGGGACGGGAGTCGTAAATAAGCGATTTAAAAATGTTGCGCGCACAGACGGGAGTTGTCAATAAGCGACTCGGCTTATTTACGGCTTAATATGAGTTCCGGGAGTCGTCAATAAGCGAATAACTGTTTTTGTGTGACATATGCCCTTCTTGCTTGGAAAAAACAGTAGATATGTCCTTTTTGCACGCATATTTTAGCACTTTTGAGCGTTCTGATTTGTTACTACATATGCCTCGCTTTACTCGCTGTTTTGATTGGTCATGACACTTTCTTGAACTGTGAAATGATTTTATAATTTTATAATAAATGTATGTATTAGCAAATTAAAATAGATCAGTGTAAGGCAAATAGTTTCTTCAATATGGTACCTTGATTACTTTGTGGGCAAACCCAATCGTGAAGTGGGAGGCGGGTGGGGGCGCCAGCTGCAGTCCTGCTAAGGGCGCCGGACCTGGGTGCGAGGATATTTAATCCCTTGAGTCATAAGCTTTTTCGCTCGGGGTATAAACTTCTTGTGTGTGTGGAATGTCGGGGACAGTTGCTCACCCAAACAACTGGGCACCAGAGATGTGCAACGGAAGACTCAGAGAGAGAGAATGCGTCATAATCCACCGTGTAGGGAGGGGACCGAAAAACTTAAGCCGAATTGATTGGGAGATGTTTGGAAAACCGTCAGAATCCCAAATTGCAGTCGAACAAACTTGGAGGTTTGGTGATTAAATATTGGCATTGTGGCGAAGGCTGTATCAGAGAAGAAGTGATCAACAGCGGAACTTTTCTCATTACAGAAACTGCAGGGATGCCAGCAGCGAACTTTCCATGGGCCTAACTCGGTCACCTCCTCCTCTGTTTTTGGAAAGACGACCGACAAAGTCTGTCTCAAAACAGAGATCCGAGTTCTTGACAAGAATACGGTAGGAACTTTCAAGAAAAAGAGTGGAAAACATGAACTCACACAGGAGATTAGCCCTCCGCAGTGGTAAGTAAACTCATCAGAACTGTTCTCGTGTAAGATCTTGATAATCACAAACACAGGTGAGGGAGGCGCAATACTGCTAACCCAACTGACACTTGAGGTCGAGAGGGCGTTTGGAGAATCAAGATTGTGTTGTCGATGAGCATCCCTGCAGGGGTTCACAGAACCCCCGTCGGAATCCGAAATAGGTCGTTTATTCCTGGAGGCCTGCTGCACCTTTTTCTTGGAGGAGAGACCATCACCGTCAGGACGATAATTCTTATCGGGTGGGACATGGTTACAATGGGAGGCTGGTGTAACGTTGAAAAATGATTTACACCTCATTATTCAACGTTGAATAATGAGGTGCACCTCATTTTTTAACTTTGACTAATGAGGTGCAACTCAATTTTCAACGTTGAAAAATGAAGTACATTGTTGAAAAATGAGACACTTAGTTGAAAATTGAGTTGAAGCAGGCTTTAAGTTAAAGTAACCCCTCAGAGCTTGGCTGTTCAAGGCTCAGCTGGAATTCTGGACTCAATCAAAATAAATAAAATAACATGGTCCTTCGAACCGGATTCTAGCCTAAGACTGAGTCAGTGACTATTTTTTCGACAAAGTTCTGATTGTGCAAATTATAGCCTAAGTTAGGCATGGACGGGTTGAGCATAATTGAGTTAAGGTCCCATGGTAGAAAGTTTGGTCGCCCAATTGCTAAACTTGGCCGGGTGGAAGTTGAACGCTATACAGGGTGTCTCAAAAGTCACTATCTATTTTGAAAAATAATGGGAATTACGAAAAACTGGTTTAAGACATGAAAAATATATTTATTTCAAAGTAAGTGCCACAAAGAATTAGTGCTATTTATTTATCTGTCTCCACATGGCGACCATCAGTGTCTCTACAGAGCTCAAAGCGATAAGTTGTTTCCCGGAACACACTTTCCAGCATTTGAGGTGTTATTTTCTGAACTGCATCGGTAATACGATTTCGAAGTTCGGCTACATCACTAATTCTTCTACCAGTGTACACCTTAGACTTAATGAAACCCCAGGCGAAAAAATCTAATGGTGTTAAATCGGGTGAACGTGCTGCCCATGGTTGTGTTCCTCCACGACCAATCCAGCGACCGGGGAAGCGTCTGTCAAGATAATCACGTACAATTATTGCATAATGGCACGGTGCTCCATCCTGCTGAAAAACTACTGTGTCAAGAATGCCATCTGTAAGAAGTTGAGGTTCGAGGAATTGTTCAAGCATGTCAAGATAAATTTATAAATTACACAAAATTCGAAATAAACCAATTAACTTTTTTTAAATACACAAATTTGCACCAGAAGTACATATCTTTATGCCAGCATAGCATTTTTTTAAAAACATCTAATGTCACCGAAATAGATAGTGACTTTTGAGACACCCTGTATATAAAATTTTTGGTACTACTATAGCGTGATTCCTACCTCGATTCGGCGGTCTACCTTTTAAATATAGCTTCTTACCTTGTTTACTAATTGCTTGTTTACATTCCAATGTCCATCGCCCTTGACGATTGGTTAGGTTGTCATGATATTTTCGTTAGTTTTAACGAAAATATCGTGACTAAACCTAACCAATCGTAGGTAGACCACATACTATAGTAGCACCGAAACTATTTTTAAATAAATAAAATTGAATAATAAATAGCATTTTATATTTATTATATTTTCATTTATATCTTGGATAGGAATCACACTCTACAGTACTGTAGTTTCGAACCAAAACGGGTAGGAATCACCCTGTAGTATCGAAGTCACCGGTAGGAATCACGCTATAGTAGCACCAAATTTTTTGTCCTTGTTTTACCGCCGATTCGTACCTAGGGAGAGTGGTACATATCTCGGCGATATATATATATATATATATATATATATATATATATGCCCGGTTAGGTCAACTGAAGGCCCGATTAGATTAATTAAATGCCCGGTTATGTTAATTGAATGCCCGGTTTGGTCAACTGAATGCCCGGTTTGGTCAACTGAATGCCCGGTTAGGTCAACCGAGTGCCCGATTAGATTAATTGAATGCCCGAGTTGGTTAATTGAATGCTTGGTTAGGTTAATTGTACGTCCTTGACGATTGGTTAGGTTAAGTCGTGATATTTTCGTTAGTTTTAACGAAAATATCACGACTTAACCCAACCAATCGTCAAGGGCGTACAATTAACCTAACCGGGCACTCAATTAACCTACCTACTCATTAACCTAATGAGGTGCCTATGTTCTTCCCCGGTGTAACGTTGAAAAATAAGGTCGTTGAAAAATGAAGTGCACCTCATTATTCAACATTGAATAATAATTCAACTTAATTTTCAACGGTGTCTCATTATTCAACGTTGAATAATGAGGTGTACCTCATTTTTCAACGTTACATCGGCATGCCGGTCAAGTACAATCACCGGTGTTCACATTAAGGCCAGGCACATGCACTTTAGGCGTGGGACGCAAAGCACAATCACAAACATGCTAAAAGAACTGTGCATCTTCGGTTGACGAGAAAGTTAATATGTATTATCTCCCTCAGAAGTGCCAATGAAAAAGAAGACGCTAAAACTAGTTGGTTAGTTAATTTTCTCAGGGTTCATTTCTCCTTCGCTGGTGAATGAAGCGAACAAAATTGCCGCCAGCTGGATAAAAATAAGAATCTCAACATTTGGAAGCCAAACTTGATTCAAGACAAAGAAATCACGACTATTCTTACTATCTTAGTTGTTGGGAGATATATGCCATATTGTTGATCAGACTTCTTCCCTCGCTCCTGAATTCGGACAGAATTTCCTAAAGTAAAAAAATTTAAATCCCCAATTTTCTTTTTCCGTTTCTCGTGTCAATAGAGTCGATTACGTCTACGACACATGAAATCGAAACAAAAATGTGGGAAAGGTATAAAAAAAAGAGAGCATTACATTTCATCAAACAATGTTTTAATTCTATTTTCAGAATCACAGACTATTAGACAGTCAATAATAATAATAATAATTAGCAGGAGGTAGAGGAACTGCCACAGTGTTCAGGCATTAGCAAGCACCATCGGGAGTTGAACCCCCGACCTCAGTGTTTTCACTTCGCTTCCAGGGAAACTGAATTACCCACTGAGCTATGAGCAGCAGCCTTACGATTACTAACCTTTTTTTTCTTTTTTTTAATTCAAACTGTTACCACGTCATAGTTCTTGCTGTAATTAAAAAAAATTAGACAATTTTTCAAACGTAAGGTTTGAATCCACATGTTCATACGTATTTAAATAATGTAAACTATTCATATGATTATAACAAAGTTTCCTTAAATTTATTCTCATTAATATTTTGAGCAAGTAATGAGTCTGGCCAAGCAATTAATTTAACAGGGAAGAGTAAAGGAATTAGGGAAGTTTAGTTTCGAGAGACTTTCTGGAGGAAACATATTATAGGTGTTCAAACTATTCTTAGTTTCCAAAAATTTGGATGTAAATAACCTTTCTTATTGGAGCGTGACAGTAGAGCGAGAAGACGTAATTAGATACATGTAGTTTGGATCTACTACTATTTTTTTTTGTTTTAGTCATAATTAATGTTGTGGATGTATGGATGACTTGCCATACGATCTGAATTGTATGTCCTCAGAATTGTTTAAGAAACGGATGAATGCTTTCAAGAATGAGAGAAAGAATCTTTTAGTTTAAACTGCTGTATATTTTGGCTGTTACAAGAAAGGGCTGATCACATTAAGTATGATAATTAATTGTGGACTAACAAATTTCATGTAGGTAAACCCACTGATAAGGTTTTATTTTTTATACTCGCTAATTAATTTGGGATCACCTGAAGATCAGGGCCACCAGCCTTCTTTAGTTAGCTTTATAAGGCTAACTAACGAAATTATCACGACCTAACCTAACCAATCGTCAAGGGCGTACAGTTGACCTAACAATTGGTTAAGTTAGGTCATGACATTTTCATTAGTTAGCCTTATAAAGCTAACTAAAGAAGGCTGGGGACCTTGATTTTCAGGTGATCCTTAATTTGTTTTTCTAATTATGTATCATGGGTTTTGGCCTGAAACGGATATTTTGCAATTAATGTTAATCAACTCTAAATAGCGAACCTAATTTATACATTTCTGTGACTTGAACAGTTGCCATAAGTCCCTCTGACTTTCTTTTGTCTTTACAAATGCAAATTAAAGAGTAATGGACTCTCCATCTCATCTCTGCTACTAACCATTTCATAGGAATGATTTGAAGCGGCTGTGGTTTAATTGCTGTTTAATATATCACATACGCTTGAAAAATTAACACTTTTATATCTTTGGGTACAGGTCAGAGTGCAGGAGGTCTAATAGGCGGAGTTCTCTACGATAAAAAAGGTGGAAGACATACCTTTCTCTCATCCTCGTTAATAATTTTTGCTTTCACACTTATTTATAGTACAATCCAATTGCTAAACAAGTTGTATCTTATTCGACAGAATCAGAGAGGTAGGTTATCATCATGTACAACAACTACAACAATAAGATGCGTTCGTTACTGTAGTATATGTGACATTTCCTTTCTTTTTCTCCCCTCCCGCGTGTTTAATATGATTTAAAAGACTAAATATGTGATGAAACCAACGACGATATTTTATCCAGTTTTGTCGTCAAACATTGTAACCATAAAATAAATAAATAAATAAATAAATAAATAAATAAATATGCTTTATGTATTTGTAAATAAGGAACTGTATCAAAGTAAAAGTTAATAATAGTGGACAATTTTTTTATTTTATTTTAAAAAAAAGTTGAGAGAGAGAGAGACCTCGTTTAAGTTCCATGTGTTGGGTCCCTTCACATGAAGGTCAAGCTGGTGGCCCTGCCTCTAGGCCTGTCTTGGTGGAAAAGCGAGTTGCTCTCGCGCTCTTCACCGCACGTACACCCGGCTCATCTGGTACTGTCCTGAGTCAGGCATCTAGTCTTCTCTCGAAGACTTCAACTTTGACCCCTGTAAGGTTTCTGACGTCCTTTGGAAGCTGGTTAAAAAGTCTTGGCCCCCTAACAACCAAGCTATTTTCTTTCAGTGTTGAGGAGGTCCCTTGTCGGGCCTCTAATTTGGGAACACTACACATTCTGCCTTTCCTATTTTCCAGCGTTGTGGATAGTAATTGGGTTTAGTTTGAGGTTTGGTACCAGTTTTTCGATCATTTTCCATATGTAGATTATGGTGTACCTCTCTCTTCTTTCCAGGGAATACAGATTTAGTTTACGTAGTCTTTCCCAGTAGTCGAGTTCTTTGCAGCCATCAATCTTGGCTGCGAAATGTGTCTGCATTTCTTCGTTTATTAATTTCTTCCTTTTCATATGGGAACATCAAAACTGAGCAATATTCAAGTTTTGGTATGATTAATGTTCTCAGCAGAGGAATCATTACTGTCTTGTCCCTCCTTTTGAACGTTCTTAGTACCTGTCCCACGACTCTTTTTGCTTTGTTTATTGCTATCTGATTTTGTGTCTCGAATTTGGCATCATCGGTCACTATTACCCCCAAGTCGACCGCTTTCATGCTTCTGAATTTCCTGTTTATCTGGAACATAATATGCAGTCTGTTTAAGTTCCCGTTTTCCACCATATCTCAAGAGCTGAAATTTCTCGCTGTTAAATGTTATATGTTAAATGTCTTCTGACCATTTGTATATTTCGTTCGTGTCCCTCTGCAAGGCCTCCACTTCATTTGCATCGCTGATTTTTCTGCTGATCTTTGTATTGTCTGCGAACGATGGTTACTATACTGTTGCCGTTTACTCCTCTGTCTATGTCTGTTAGCATAATAATGAACAGAAGTGGGGCCAGTACTGTACCTTGAGGTACTGACCTGCGTACTTCTGATTATGATATACCTTGAATTTTCATGACCTGTAGACGTTCTCTAAGGAAGTTGTAGATCCATTTTTCCCTGTTATTCCCATATGTTTCATTTTATGTGCCTCTGAAGTCCATGATCGCATTTGTAGAAAGCTTTAGCAAAATCCGTGTATATGACATCGTAGTTTTCATTGCCTTCAAGTGCATCTAGGATATTGTTATAGTGCTCTATAAGTTGGGATAGGCATGATCTTCCTGATCGGAATCTGTGCTGATTTTCGTTGAATCTTTCTAGTGTCTCCAAGAAGTCATAGATTTTTTTCTCTGACTATTCTTTCAAATACTTTGGTGAGGTGGGACATCAATGACACTGGTCTATAGTTCTTTGCTCGAGATCTATACCCTCCTTTATATATAGGGGACAATGTTCGCTCTTTTCAAGATGCTCGGTATTTTCCGTGTCTAGGGATCTTCTCCATATCCAGTATAAGGTTGTAGCTATTTCATTTTCACAGTTTTTAATCAATAGTGCTTTCCATTTGTCCGAACTTGCAGCTGAATGTGATTTCACTCGTCCTATAGCTCTCGCTACATCTTCTACACGGGTAAAATCAAAGTCCGTTATACATTCTCCTTGCAATTTCTCTTCGAAGAATGCATCTATGTCAGGTATCGCTTTGTCACTTTTTGGGGTACTGAAGACCGATTCATACTGGGCTTATAAAAGTATTTTGGATTATCCTTTATTGCTTATACCCCCTTTTCCTCTTTCCTCTCTGTATGGCCCTTAATTAGGGTTCGGTGTTTCCCTATCGATACTCTCCAGTTTTCCTTGTATTACTTTCCTGGCATTGTGTTCTCCACAATTAGCTAACTTTGCCGCTACTCTCTTTTGCGGAATATTCCTCTCTTCTGCCTCTTTAGCCAGTTCCTCTTTCTTTCTGGCTGTGCTTTTGAAGCATATTTTTTTTAAATTCTGTTTTTTCTTCCAAGGTTGTTAGCATTTACTCAGTTGTTTTATTCTCTAAAACTGTTCTCCACTCTACTTGGGCCATGTGTGATCCGATTTCTTCCCAATTTATGGTCTTGGAGTTTAAGTTAAAAGCCCCAAATTTGCTTCTTTCTTCCGGATGTGTATTGTCTTTTAATGTTATCGCCATATTTGTTGATAACTCGATTATGTTGTCTGAGATAATAGGTGGGGATTCTTTTTATATCAAGTTCGTGTTATTCATGAATACCAGATCTAGGCAGTTAATTTTTCTGGTATTTTCTGGTATCTCCTGTGTCAGCATAAACTCGTTTGAGAGAGCCATCAGCATTTTTGCTTGCTCTTGGTCCTCTCTTGTGCCCCCCGCCCCTTACCTTGCTGTATAAATATATTTCTCCTCACCTTTTTGTATTTTATAAATGGGAAATTAAAATCGCCGCAGAGTATTATATTAGGGGATGGGGGGGGTTTACAGACTTTATTAGGGTTCCGATATCATCCATGACATCCGAAAATTTTTCAGTTGGAGAAAATTTTTCTATAGATAGATATAGACATTTGGGCCATTAATTATATTAGCTGAAACCGATATTGGGATCCAAATAAATCTAACCTAACTTACAAAAAAAAACCATGTGGTTATATACTCTGTTGGCCGATTTATTTGGAGCCCAATATGTATTTCTGCTACTATAATTAATCGCCCAAATATCCAAGTATACGCTACACGAACTAGTCCCATGTTCAGCGTGGGAAAGCAAAAGTTCCAAGGTAATTACTCTAACCTAACTTACAAAAAAACATTTACATGTGGTGGTATGCTCTATTAAAAGTCTAATCATCAATTTACTTTTTTGAAATAAAAAAAAAATTGGCCACTATTCTTAACATTGGCCCTGAATCAAACCGAATGGAGGCTCCACTCGGACTCCATCTGTCTTTTTTTTTTTTTTTAACGTTGCGTTCCCATACCGCTCCTTAGTTGCAGCTCCGGGGTCCGCTTCGCTCTAAAAAGGCTGCTCCAAGCTCTGCTTCCGAGACGGTAGCTTTAGCTTTTACTTTAGTGTGTATGTTTTTATTGCGAGCCTAAAATTTAAAAAAAAATAAAACAGGAAAGAGACTTGCTTTAATTCTATTTTCAGAATTGCAGACTATTAGACAAAATTTGATGATGCATGACATTAATCAAGTAGTAATATTACTGAAATAGTTTTGTAGGGATTAATAATTAAATTATTAAAGTGCCTTCCCGAACTAAAAAATGTGAAAATCTCATCGTGGGTTTTAGGAACACATCTCACCTTACTCGCCTAATTATTATTAAAATAAACAAGCCGAATTTTTTTTCGCACCAGTTGACGCTAAATAGTCGATCCTATAAAGATTAATAGTGGTACGACATGTACCTAAAAAGAGGGCCTGGGACATGGGTGGGCACGAGGTATCAAAGCAACAGGGCCTGCGATTCCTCTTCCCAGGCCTTGCTTAGAAAACAACCATAAATTCAGCAAATTAAAATCATATACTAAATACATGATTAACAGAAGAAATTACTGTATATATACATATATATATATATATAATTTAAAATTCCTCACCCATATATTTCCAGCTCCATTAACAGGCGTAGGGTTCAAATACTCTAATTTCCTTTTAATTGTACAGGTGACTACATAAAGCCTAGCAATGTGAATACCTCTGAAGTCCAGATAGAAGTCCATTTTTCTCACACGCGACACGAAGTGTGTTCGTTGGACGATTCCAAAAAGACGATTCTTACCTGATGCTAATTAACATTTATAACTGTTTAGCAGTTAAATTAACCTCTCAGTTTGTTTTTATAAATTATTCCTTGTTCATCATTTAACTTCGAAAATTATTTATTTAAAGTATATTTAAGAGGGTTCTTGATAGTAGGAAGAGTATTATATAAAAATATATACAATTTCATTTATGCATGACTGTCCTCCTTCAGAGAAAATAGGCCCAAAGTAACTTTAGTCCAAGCCAAGATAAAATGATTAAGACGCTAGCCAAAGCAATAATTAAGTAGAAGGTCTACCTACGGGTCAGAAAAGTGCCACTAAGTCGTTTTTCAATAGCCAACCTTTCAATTTGGTTAGAAATGAGTAACATTAGTTAGGATAGCTGTTTTAATAAATGAAGTCGTAACGAAAACTATTTTATTGTCCCTAATTTTAGACTTTCCAGCTTTGACTATTACACAAAATTCAATTTCGACCAAGAATATATTCACACTGTACAACAAAGCCAATGGGTGCAAGAACTCCAACAATCGGTGCGCCTCTCTCAGGTTTTGATCCCATGAAAAACTGAAGGTCCACCTCCATCATATCACGTCGGATGTTTCGGAGGTTAAAATACCCAATTTATCATAATCTTTTAGTTGTTCCATTATCACTTGCAACATTCATTAAATGGCAAAGGAGACTCAATATGTCTAATTGATTAGAATACATGCAGTTAAAGGTTATTAAAATTAACAAAACTATGTGAAAATATAATTTTGAAATATTAATATGTTTTTATAAATATTCAGTGTGAATGAAGTAGTCAGCAAGTCATACAGTAAATTACAGCTGATACTCAAACTGCACATTTGCAGAGAGGCACTTGCATACTTCTCAATCCGTTTCCAATATAATACTCCAATATGATTTCACAATCTTGGTGTATATATAGGGTGGGCCAAAAGTCAACCGACAGTTATTCATTAATAGTTTACTTTCAACTGTCGGGTGACTTTTGGCCCCCCCCCTGTATGTATGTATATATATATATATATATATAATATATATATATATCCCCGCAAGGGGGTTCTAAGCTCGTGCTCTTGAGTGCTCTTTGTGCTCGTTTGTACGTGCTTGTTCCTGGAGGTTTCACGTGCGCCCTCCCGGCCCTAGCACCCAAGGATGATGGGGCTCGACCCTGCAGTCCTTGGTCTTTTTCCACTTCGACTGTCCCCTCCACCCTTTCTTTTTCCTCTGTCTTTCCTCTCACTTTTTCTTTGTTTTTCCGCCGAGATATGCCCTTTAAATAGAGGCGAATCGGTTCTTCCCGAAAAAAAAAAAAAAAAAAAAAAAAAAAAAAAAAAAAATATATATATGGTGAACCAAATGTAGGTGGACAGTAAATGATAACGTTTATTTTGAGAATACATATTTAATTTTTTTGTATACTATAATAAAATAAAATTTAAATAAATTTAGTTATAATATTTAATATAATATAACACAAACACCATAGTTATAATGAACACCATAGTTATAATATAATATAACACAAACCGTATTCAACCTACTGTCCACCTACTTTTGGTTCACCGTGTATATATATATATACACAAACTCAGAATGGTTCCCTGAGAACATTATATGTTAAACACAGACCGTGCATGGAACAAGGAACTCTTCTGGGAAAATTAAATCCACTATAGTCCGAATAAGTAATGGTAAATGACAAATGATTTTAGGAAAAAAACTATGGTATTTGTCATTTACCATTACTTATTCGGACTATAGTGGATTTAATTTTCCCAGAAGAGTTCCTTGTTCCATGCACGGTCTGTGTTTAACATATATATATATATATATATTATATATAAAATGCATACTGGTACAGCATACAGCAAGTTGGACCTAGGCTATCTTCCAACATAAAAACAATATAGCGCTGCGCTACGATATACGATACAATATACAAAGGCAACATCCATTCAAGAAGCTCATTTCCCCACTATGTTGGGGGTAAGTGTGCCTCAAGGGTCACCTGCGCCAGAGCAGAAACAGGGTAAACAGCCAACTTCACTCACCTGATGCCAGCGGCCGGGAGCGAACTAGCGACATAACAGAGTCCGCCACACTAACCACTGCGCAACCGGGTGCACATGATATACAGAGACAATATCAATTTGATCTACAGGAGTATCTATCAATCCAATATATACATAGAGAATAAAAATTTACTATTAACACGTCCCCGATCCATAGAATGCAATAAACTTTAACCTTGCCTTTCAGATCTTATAAAATATATAATAATTGCGAGTAATACAATGAAAATTGTTGCCTTCGTAAGCATATTAATGAGAACCTCATTAGTTCCTTTAATGCTATGAACCATTTTGTTATTCATAAGAAAAACATTTTTACTTTCTTCGATCAACAACTGTCTCGTCTCTTCATCCAACGTTTCGGCAATTTGGTTCATCGCTTCAGACATCTGTTTTTTGAGTTTATAGACATTTCCTCCGACGTCTACAACGGCAAGCCCCTCCATTTCGTCCGCTTTGGAAAACGTGAGTTTTAGCACCATAGCCCTCTTCTTTCTCAAAATCTGGCCCCCAGCAAAAAGACCCATGTAGAGGTGGTAAATGTAGGCTAATAAAAGCGTAGGTTGTGTTTTCTCGAGGTCTGATAAACGCTCCAAGTATTCGACAACTGATGAATGGGGAGGGTAACTACTCTTCCAATCTTTACCCAAATAGAACAGCAAATCCTTTAAAAAAAAAAAAAAAAAAAACTCAGAACAGTCCCCTAAGATATTTTTATGTTACATACGGTATGTTACATACGGGAACAAGGAACTCTTCTGGAATATTACATCCACTGTAGTTCGAATAAGTAATGGTAAATGGCAAATACTGAAGGTTCTCTTTTTCATGATGGAAGCCCAATGTGGGAAAGGTCACTAGCAAAGAGTCCCCAAACTATAGCTTCCATCACCAGCCATTTGCTAAGCAAATATGCTAAGCTGGGTCCTATCTAGTTAGCATATTTGCTTAGTAGATGGCTGGTGAGGGAAGCTAAACTTTGGGGGCCTCTTTACTAGTAACCTTTCGCACATTGGGCTTATCATGAAAAAGAAAAACTTCAATATTTGCCATTTACACGTTAGGCTTCCATCATAAAAACTATTATTTACCATTACTAATTATTACTCAAACTATAGTGGATTCAATATCTTAGAAGAATTCCTTGTTCCATGCATTCCACATCCATGAAATGAAATTGTTTAGTTCATGAATTACGCAATTGAAAATTTGCCCAAACCATGAAGAGAGCAAACATAATGAACGTTATTTAAATTTCCATTCATAAAGATAATTATGCATTTTTTTAATAAAAAATAAAAATATGTATTACTAGTAATACCACCATACAATAAGCAAAACCAGTATAAGTTAGGTTAGATATCAGATCAGAAAACAATGTAAAACAATTCTAACCTAACCACTTAAAGATTGAATGATGCTACTGTGAAAATCTCAGCTATATACTATACACGAGGAGTGATCAAAAAGTATCGATAATTTTATTGCTATGGGCAAATGAATACAATTAAGAAATACCAGTTTACATACGCGAGTCTTCCTGCCCTCTGGCGTCTGCAGCCTGAAGCAAAATCTGCTACCATGAGTCAGTAGTTGGTTGGAGCGCTTAAAAGGAGGGTGTGTTTTTGCAGTACGCATAAATCTCTGAAATGGAACAACGCGCGTTCGGAGACGAACGAAATGATTATAACAGCTTTTGGAAATGATGCTCTCAGTGTAGCTAATGTTTACAAGTGGCACAAAAAGTTTAAAAATGGAGAAACGTCGCTCGAAGACAAGGAACGCAGTGGCCACCCTTCAACTTCTCGTACAGATGAAAATGTTCAACAGATTCGATTTCTGGTACGTGCAAATGTTTCTCCATTTTTATACTTTTCGTGCCATTTGTAAACGTGAGCTACACTGAGAGCATCATTTCCAAAAGCTGTTATAATCATTTCGTTTGTCTCCGAATGCGCGTTGTTCCATTTCAGAGATTTATACGTACTGCAAAAACACATCCTCCTTTTAAGCGCTCCAACCAACTACTGAGTACTGACTCATGGTAGCAGATTTTGCTTCAGACTGCAGACGCCAGAGGGCAGGAAGACTCGCATATGTAAATGGTTATTTCTTATTTGCATTCATTTGTCCATAGCAATAAAATTATCGATACTTTTTGATTACTCCGTGTGTGTGTGTGTGTGTGTGTGTGTGTGTGTGTGTGTGTGTGTGTGTGTGTATCCCCGCAAGGGGGTTCTAAGCTCGTGCTCTTGAGTGCTCTTTGTGCTCGTTTGTACGTGCTTGTTCCTGGAGGTTTCACGTGCGCCCTCCCGGCCATAGCACCCAAGGATGATGGGGCTCGACCCTGCAGTCCTTGGTCTTTTTCCACTTCGACTGTCCCCTCCACCCTTTCTTTTTCCTCTGTCTTTCCTCTCACTTTTCTTTGTTTTCCGCTGAGATATGCCCTTTAAATAGAGGTGAATCGGTTCTTCCCCCAAAAAAAAAAAAAAAAAAAAAAAAAAAAAAAAATATATATATATATATATATATAATAGAATTACCCGGCTCCGCTCGGGTTCGGTAAATATGAAATTACCTTGACTGTGTCTTTGATCAGAATTAAATTTAGTCTAAAAAAATGGTAATTATAAATTGAAAACAAGCTATAAAGTAAAGATAGGTTAAGGAAAGCAGTCTTGAAGATTATCTTTATTTTTCAACAAATGGTTCAAAAGTATAAAGTGCATAGATAATTAATTGATATTTAGTGAATTAGCACCAAATAGTGATCTTTTTGATGTTAATGAAAGTTGCATGAAATGAGAAATCGAGAATACAATACAATAATTATTACTGTAAATGTTTGCAAAAAATACACTGAATCAAATATTTATATCATTTATATCATTTAATCAATGACATGTTATCGCTGCAGTGCTTTGGGATAGACTATGTTGACTGTTTTCCCATCAGCACCCAAAATGAAAAGATTTTTACCGTCACAAACTCATGAATACCCAACATAAAGCTGGCCACGAGAAAAACATGGTTTCTGTAGGTTGAGGCCAACTACCTAAGTGACTGGCCCTGAGCTTTGGTGATGCTCATGGCAAAACTTAGTCGAATTGGGAACTGAAGGCACTTGAATTGAAATGGTATGTCCGATGGAATGATTGGAATTCATGGAATGAAGACATACTTTCCTGCTGCATGTCCAGTCATTATTGTAGCCTCAATGACATGCGCCCACAGCTTCTTTACAGCCAACCATGTCCCATTACAAAGTGTTGGTGGGTCCATATTCCTGAAAAGAATGATAGGTGCACCAATCTTGAGCTGTATATTGTGTAGTGGCACACCTGGTGGCTCCAGATAATTGAGAAATTCTGTTGGATAGTTGACAGCATCGTTGGTGTCTGAAACAGTGTCAATTGACTTGTATTGGTGCATCTCACCAGGTAACTGTAGTAGTAGTCCTCTGTTTATGGCATCAACTGCATCATTCTTTGGTGCAAGGATGGCTCTTTCAGAAAGCCACTTGTGATTCCAGAAATGAGAAATAATATTTGGGAAAACTGAATCTTTGAGTTCTTGAAGTGTTGTGACTACTTGACCACTGTTTTCAACTGATACCATTCCATGCATGTTCTCAAACTATTTTGCCATTTCCCAGCTGAAGTAACCTTCCTGCAAAATTTCGAGCAGAAGCATCACCTGTCAAATGCACTCGCATCTTGGTTGCTAGGGCGAGTCGGTGAATGTTGTTCCAGATATATGAAGCCTTGATGCACGATTGAAGTTCATCTGCTTTGGTTCCACGTGGAATGACTGGGAGTGTTTGGCGAAAGTCATTAGTTTGTCAGTACGTTGAAGATCTTTCAGGGTTCGGTCCACAGCTTCAAGCGCAGCTTTATGAGACAATGAGCTTACACTCCTGCAGAACCCTTGCTTTCCCACTTCCCCTTCCAATGTTGCAGGTTGGTGCCTCTGCACGTGCCAAATTCAAAGGCAACTTGAATACCGAGTGAGCAGTCCTTCCTCCTGTTAAAAGTGTAGCAGCAATACCATACCTGATGATGCCACTGCTAGGGCAATCATGTTTCTGTGTCTAATTTTAGCTAAAAGAAGATTGATGAGAAAAGTTTTTCCTGTTCTATCTGGAGCATCCAGAAAAAATATGCTGCCACTTCCACTGAAAACATTTTCAGTGAATCTGTCCAAGACTTGTCTCTGGTCTGGAACCAGACGTTGTTCATTTTCCTGTATGTATTCAGCAAGTTGGTCAGTGTTGTAATTTGTTTCTCTGAGGATATCAGTTGATAACTCATTGATATTAACTGGCTGTGGCTCTGGGAGACCGAAACTTTTGAGATCAGAGCCAGCTAAATCTCTCTGTTTGTCTTCAATAATTATAAGAGCTTGATTGAAAATGTCATCACAGAAATCTACATTTAGGTTTTGGTTTTGCATTTGTGCCCGGTTCAAAATGTCCTCAGCAAGGTTCTCCTTGTAGTTGTTCCAAAGTTCCCAATGATTAGATATGGCACACATGTGGACTGTGGAGCATAATGGCAAAAAAGATTCAGCATCATCATTGGTGACTGTGTAGCAGCTGCTTCATTCAGGGTGTTACTCCAATGGGCATCATCTTCAAGGAGTCCTCTCAATTGGCAAGCTTGTTTGTAAGTCTCACAGACTCTGTCGTCCACTGTTCGCAGTTCCTCAAACAATGCACCAGAGCGCACTAGTTAATGACATCAGCTGGTGGGAGTTATATGGAAGCAGAATTTCTGATAACAACTCATCCATACTGTAGCCCATCGCATCAAAGATTGAGTCTCCAGAGTGCCACTTTCATGGCTGCCTCATGTCAATGATCCAGAGGAATCTGAGGCGAAACTTCAGCAATCCACACCAGTAAAAGGTGATACGAGTTACAGTCACCAAATCAGAGGCAATGGAGAACAGAGCTATGGCATCAATCATCTCGCTTGTAGAAACCAACAATGAGAGGTTCAACCTAGCAGAAGTGATGGAATTTCGAGTGACTGATGAATGCTTGCCTATATTCAACATCAATGGCACAATGTGAACAGTGTAGAAATCAAAATTGGTGGAAAAACTTAGCATGTAAAACATCAAACCAGGTCCAAGTGAATACATTGCAATAACTGATCTGCTGCTTGTCCACACCATCTGCTGAAGACCGTGAAAAGTCAGATAGGACCATTCTTCATTATTATGAACAGACACCAACATGCAACCCAGATTGTGCTTGTGAATGACCGCTATGATTTGCCTTTCGCTATCAAGGACAGTGAGCGGAATTAGCAAAATTTTGAGTAATTCTGGTTATGCTGAAGGTTTAAAAAATGTTTTCATGAAATAGTTGGACAAATTTCCATCATCCAAGGCTTTTCAACATATGTTCTTCAATTCTGCAAACAACATCTGAAGTCATCTATTCGGTTGGTCCAAACTGTTGGAACATATCTGTAAGTTCAGTCAGGAAATCACTTCGTGACAGAACAGGTACTTGATGATATAGACACACATACTATATATGCTTCATTTACAGCATGAGCAAGATAGGCAAGTCCCTGGGTGATGCACAAGCACGGAAATGGAAACAGATGAAGAGGAAATCAACAATGAGGCTCCCGCCAGATAGATACTTACATGACCTAAAAGTGAGGAGATTGAATTACCAAACTTGGATACTTCTGAACTTCGACAAGGTGGACTCTCCTCCTCCTCTGTCCCCTAGATGGACAATTGATGATGGTATATGCCAGTGATAGCGAACCACTGACCCACAAGCTCTTATTTAAATAAAATGACATTTTTAATATTTTCTGCCTTACAGTTTTAAAATTATTTTATTCTCCCACGAAAATAAACAGCTGATACAGTGAAACACTTTTAAACATATGGTATACATTTAAAAACGTGCATGTATATATGACAACCGACCGAAATAAACAGCTGATACACATTGAAAATTTTGTAAACGAATAGTATACATTTAAAAACATGCGTGTATGTATGACAAGCGACTCATGGTGCTCGCCGCGTAGCCATCCACCTTCCCAGTTTTGCAGTTCAAATCCTTAAGTTTGGGAGTGCCAAATTATTAGTGCAGAAATTATCACCCATAAAAAAATGGCTACAAAAAATGAAAAACTAGTTCTGAGGGTAGTGGAACTGGAAGGTTATTTCATGAAGAGTGGACTGTGAAATATGGTGTTATTAAACAAAATAATAAAGCTTTTTGTTATACTTGCAGTGGACATTGTTGCTTGCTTTTATAATATTAAGCAACATTTGAAAGTAACCACACAAATTTGTGCTCAATGTCAGATGAGGAAAGGAATGAAATTATTATGTGGCAATTAAACTAACAACAACAATAATCTGCTATTTTCAAAAGAATTTTTAAGCCAAACAACAATATTACATCAGCTAGTTTTTAATTATCATCTACCATTGCTCAACATAGAAAACCACTTTCTGATGGTGATTATTTAAAAGAAGCTTTTATAAACTGCTCAGATTATTTATTTGAAGATTTTTAGAATAAAGATCAAATAATTAAATGTATTAAAGAGTTGCCTGTGGCCAGAAATACGATCAAAGATAGAATAATTATCATGGACAAAGATGTATCTGATCAACTTTTATTGGATTTGACAAATCACAGGCCTGTCTAGCAGTTATTGCAAGATTTAATTCCAAAAATATAATGAAGGAAGAGCTAATTAAATTGATGACACTGCCTGAGAAAACCATAGGAGGATATTATGAATGAATTGGAGGAGGAATTCATCCAAATGGGTATTAATTTCAGAAATATTGTATCTGTGATGACTGATGGAGCTCCAAGTATGATTGGAAAAAATGTTGGATTTGTTCAATTACTTGAACAAGAAGTGAAACACTCTTTAGTTGAATTTCATTGTATTTTACACCAAGAAGCTCTTTGGGCAAAAAGAAAGTTTAAAATCACTTGAAAATGTGATGTCTCTTATGACAAAGATTCTCAATTTTGTAGTTGCTCACGATTTTAACAAACATCAATTTACCAAACTATTAGGTGAGGTTGACCCTCAATTTTCAGGGTTAGTCATGTACAACAATGTCAGATGGTTAAGTTGTGGTCAAGTTTTGAATTACTTTGTTGAATTGTTTTTCGCTGATTTTACATTGCATTACAATGCTTTAAATAAAAAGTTGCAAGGTCGCGGCTGTGTTGTATCATTAATGTTTGAAAATATTAAAGCTTTTGAAAAAACTAAATATTTTCTCAAAAGATCTGGAAGAAGAAAAATTGAAATATTTTCCATTATTGCAAAAACACTTCTTGACTTAAAAATATTTTGCAGACAATGAAGAAAAATCTAACGTGCTCAAAAAATATTCTTCAGTAAGAGATGGTAGACAATCACTTTCAGAGAGGTTTTCACAATTCTGACACACTGCTGCAACATTACAATTCATCCAATTTCCCCATACTATTCAACTTGAAGATCTTCAGTTATCAGCTTTTCATTGGCTTGACATTGGTAATTTAGAAATGGAATTAGTTGATTTCCAAGAAAGTGCAGTATTGAAGACTAAATTTATTGATCTTAATCTGAAGTTACAAGAAAAGGAATTGGAGTCAGCAATTTTGGGTGTACTAGAGAACAACAATCAATAGAAAGAGTAGAGAATTTTATTCTTGCAGAATGGAACTCTTTACCAAATTCATTTGCATCAATGAAAAAGCTAGCATTAGCTCTGCTAACAATGTTTGGTTCATCTTATTCATGTGAACAGTTGTTTTCCTCCATGAATTTCGTCAAATTCACCACTAGGAATTGCCATGGTACAGATACAAGTGCTGCATGTGTGAGACTAAACACAACTAAATATAAACCTTGGATCAAAACATTAGCAGCTAAAGTCCAACAACAAGTTTCTCACTAAAAATAGCAAGTAAATAAATTATTCTGACCCAATTTAGTTTTTTTAAAAATCAAGTAACAGAAATGACTCCCCAGCAAAAAGGTTCACCACCACTGGTATATGCAAGCCAGTGAGATAGAAAGCCATCTCTTCCAAGGAACTTGAATAAAATTATACAACAACAGGAAACAGTTGTAACAGATGACCCAACTGTTTCTGATAGAAGTGGCTCTGACAATAATGATAATGGTGTTGATGACTAGGTGTATGATGTTCATCAGACACATACAGACGTCCATTATTATTGTGTGTGTGCTTTGTTTCGCTAATAAACAACAACTTTGAACCTGAAAATAACATGTATATACATAGAACAAAAATTAAATAAGCAGAACTGAATGCATCATGAATATGTACTATCATACCTCTTTTAATGGACAGGATATGTTCTTGAGGCTTGTTTGCTAAGTGAAAAATCCGTTAATAGAGGTCTTCATAACATGGTGCTTATGGAGATGGGTTCTTCCTTAATAGTGGAATCAGTCAAAATGATAAATAAATGCCTTTAAATACTATTATTTTCTTACAGAATGACTAAATGATGATTAGATGTGCCAAAATAGGTCTTAAACATTAGAAAAAAGTTGCAGTTACTTAAAAATACACGTGTGATTTTCCATCGCCATCTCTGTACAAAAAGTAAATATTAAGTGGCAAGCAAACAGCTCCAGCGCAACAATAATGGCTGCTGTGATCAGTATAGGTGAGAATGTTAACTTTGTTCAATTCAAATGACTTTGTTGATGTCAATAATAATGAAACAATTTAATAATACTCACCAGTTAATTTTTTCAGAGCTTGCTGTGTGGTTTACTTACTATTACACATTATTTATTAAATGAATATTTTTTTCATGTCCTTTAACAAAAATCCATTGGCTGAGGCTTTGTTAAAAGAGGTATGATAGTACTGTTAAAGTTGATTTTATGGTCCCCATTTTGGATGCTGTTGATCTATCATGGATTATGTTAGATATAACTCATATCTGTTGTTACAATCAAATTCTTCAACCTCAAAACCCTACATTTACTAGTAACGTGTCAAAATTCGCGGACAATACTAAAATAGGCAGTAAGGTTGTTAACGAGGACAATAGTAATAGGCTCCAAGATGATGTAAATAGGATTATGGAGTGGACAGATAAGTGGCAGATGCAATTTAACGTAGACAAATGTAAAGTTTTGCATATAGGTTCTTGCAACAATAATTACACATACACGATGGATGAGAGGGAGTTAGCGAGCGTTGACGAGGAAGTAGATTTAGGCGTACGCATATCTAAGGATTTAAAGGTTAGGAACCAGTGCTGGAGTCTTGCGCAAAGGCTAATAGGATGTTAGGCTTCATAGTGCATAATTTCAAATTTAAATCAAAGGATATTATATTGTCCCTTTACAAGTCCCTAGTCAGGCCTCATTTAGAATATGCTGTTCAGTTTTGGTGCCCGTACTTGCGTGAGGATATTGATAGGTTAGAAAGGGTTCAATGTCGTGCCACGAAACTGATTCCGTCATTGCGCAATAAGCCTTATGAAGATAGGATTAAAGAGTTAGACCTGTATTCACTCGAAACTAGGAGATTAAGGGGGGAGCTTATTGAAGTTTTCAAAATCGTTAATAACATCGATAATGTAAATTGTTCACTTTTGATAATAGTAATACTCGTAATAATGGATTTAAGTTGTGTGGCAGACGTTTCATTACTAATATCGCTAAAAACTTCTTTACGTTTAAAGTAATTGATAAATGGAATAATCTTCCTGTGCCCATCGTGAACTCTACCAGTGTTAATGTGTTTAAGAACCGTCTTGACAGACATTTTAAAAATATTAACGTTGTTTAAAATAAAAAAGAAAACAATTAGCAACAGAAGCTCTGGGGTGGGATGAGTCTGTTGATGATTAATGCCAGCTTGTGATGCCAGCAAAAAAAAAAAAAAAGTAACACGAATGTAGATGTAGCTTGTAGCATAAACTAACCCACTTTTTGTTTAACTTTACCTACTTTTTTTTTTTCTTATCCTCTCCTTACTTTGCATGTTTGTAACTCTCTTTTCTTGCATGTTTGTAGTTTGCATGGTATGACAGTGAGTTAAGACTGTGTTTGCATGGTTTGTGAGCTTTCTTATTTTACTTCTTTTCATCTTTCACCCCTCTCCTATTTTCTCCGACTATTTTTCTGACTCATCGGCAGTAGCCGGCGGATGATGATGGTGTCTTTTTTTCTCTTTTTCTGAATGAATGTTAACCCACGAGTGATAGGTGTTCCTCCTTACTTAACCCTTATTCTCCTCTTCTCTTCACCCTCTACTCTTTCCTTTCTCTCGGGCTAACCTTAAGAGTGGATCTTAGGGTCTTTGTTAGCCTTAGCTTCTGTAGAAGAATGCATCTTTAGCATGAGTACAAGCAAAGATATGCCAATATTGTCTGGCCAATTGGTCAAACTGGAGGGTCCTCTACTAATTTATATACACACCCTTCTGTGACAGTATTCAAAAAGGTGTGGTCACAACTTGTAAGCATGAATGCACGCCTCCAGAAAGTATGACAAAATCAATGAGCATGTTAATATGCTGTGGACACCCATGCTTTAGGATTAAAATATTAAACTATTGTTTATGCAGGAGCTTTAAAGTTTCATAGATACTGTTACACAGTTCATGAACCATGCAATTTCACAGATGGGGTATGACAAACAACATACATAAAAACAGTGGCATCATTTGAGACCAGGCTATTGTCCTCCAAGCAGAAAAAAATTGTCTGATGACTCACTAATCAAAGTGAATAATGAAGTAGGTACTGGATTCAATGAAAGAAGACTTAGTCAATTCTACTGTAACTTTAATTCAAGATGGTTGGAGCAATGTGTCAAATGATCCAATAATTGCCCATAGTGTTCACAATGGGTGCAAATCCTTTTTAATAACTTTTCAATTTTTCATAATCTTTATTTACACATTGCATAATTTAAGAATTGTTTTATAAGTCAGCTTACTTGAAATAATCAACATGCCAAATCATTCTAATTAGCTACAATTGAACAATGTAGCAATCAGAAAAATTTCAATTATTTTAAAGTAAACATCTCAGAACAAAAACCCAAAAACCCACTGAAAATTCCAGTGGGTTTTGGGTTGGGTTTTTGGGTGCCAACCCTGGCAATAGTCCAAATACATAGTAAACTAGTTTGTTACTTGTTATAGTCAGTATGGCACAATGATTAGAACTGGTGGAGTTTGAATGTGACAACATAGTTGGATGTCAAATCACAGGTATTACTGCAGAGACTTTAAAGTTTCCTCCAAGTCAACTGTGAGAAATATTATACAAAAATGGAAAACTGTGGAACATTCTAATGTGGAACCCAGACCAGGAAGGGCAAATATTATAAAAAATGAATGAGTGAATCACTCTCTCAGGAACCTCCCTGACTCGACTGAAAGGTCTTTGAGGCTTCCTCTTATCCTTGTAACTCCCCCCCCCCTCTCTCTCTTCCAAATTTACTTTTACTCTTCTCTCCAGCATTCTTGCTTTTACCTCATGCATTACCCCATCCATATAAACATCAAATAGCCATGGCAACATCATACAACCTTGTCATACTCTAACATTTATAGTGAATAAGTCATTCAACTCACCCATAACTCTAACACAGGCACTAACTAGTTAACCTTGGTTTTGCTTCCACCCAAATTGTTTATTTTGACAAAGGTCAAGTTTGTCACTCCACTTAGACCTACAGTTTAACATGGAATCCAAACCACACCTCACCAGCAGTCCAGCATCTTTAACCAGTAGGTTACCCATGGTACTCATTTATGTACCAACCAATTTTTTATGTGGATGGATGAACAGCTGGGTCTTGCTGTGCGCCACCTGCTGTCACTGGGTCTCAATCCCAGGATTGATGGATTCATAATCAGCAATGCTAACCATGGCCATAACTACCTATGAGGTCACTGAGGTCTGGACCTCGGTAATTATTTCCTAAAAAAAAAAAAAAAAAAAAAAAAAAGAGTGAATTGTTCTCCGTGTATGAAACACATATTACCGCTTTTCTTTTGAAAAGAGGGAGCGTCGAGCGTTTTGTGTTTAGTGTATAGCTTGGGTTGTGTTTGTAGATGTCATTTTGGTCTGAATTTTGCTCATCCCGCCGCGCTCGAAAAAAATCTGGACCTCACTAATTTCTAAACCCTAGTTACGGCCCTGATGCTAACCACTACATTTAACTACTCAGAGGCACCAACATAGCCACACAACTAAACAGCCTCTTCATTCTTAACAATACAGAAGAACATACACACATACCACATCAAGCAGGATACTCAAACTCCTCCCCAGACATAACATTCTGTTCCCCCTCACCAGCAACACACACACTGGAGAACAGAAAAACAACTGTCATCAGACGACCTGCACATCATCATTACAACATGTTCTACACTCTACCCCAACAGCCTTAGGCACACTTACAGAAATTACAAGAAAGCTGATTGGAAACAGTTCAAAATACAGACTGAGGAACAATTCACCATATTAAACAGCACACCTATCATAAACATCAATACAACACAAGACATTTAATCAGATCATCAATAATGCAACCAAATACATACCCAAGGGCAACATTAGGAAATACAACCCAAATTACACGAGAAATAGCTCACTTCATAAGGTAACGTAACAACCTTAAACATAACACACAAACACCACACACAAGCCATACAACAGCTCAACAAAGAAATAAAAAACAAACTCAATGAAAAACAAACATACATTTCGGGAATTCATAACACTAAACCACTCCACAGATACATCCGGGCTATACAGGACTATAAACAGCATTACCCACTCTAACAGCAGCCAAAATAATATCCCATCATATACACAACAAGCTAACATTCTAGTTAATCACTACACAAAGATAAGTCACTTAAACAGAGACAACAACCAGAAACATGCAGACAGACAAACAGCCAGGCACAAGAAAACCTACAGACTTGACACGACCATTACACCCTTCAATACAGACCAGACCACCAAGATCATCAAAAACATTAAGAATTCGAAGGCTACTGGACAAGACAACATATCTAACATACACCTTAAACACTTGGGCCCACAGGGAATACCAGCTCTCACAAACATCAGCACATATTCATACCAACACTATTATTCCTGACATATGGAAACAAGGTAAAATTATTACACTATTCAAACCAAACAAAAATACAACAGAACCAGCTTTCTATAGACCCATTACTTTACTATGCACACCTTCCAAAGTAACAAAGACTAATCTTACAAATCACACACAAATCTTACAAATCCACACATACCACTATCGCCTACTCAACATGGATTCAAACCTCACCACTCAACCACAACATTACTCACTAACCTCACATAGCACATCATGGATGGCATCAACTCCAGATGACCAGCTCAACATACACTATAAGCAACAATAGATATTAGTAAAGCATTTGATGCTATCCCACGCTTCCCTCTCACAAACATGCACATTAACACCAAAAGGTAGCTGAGCAACTATCTTTCAGGAAGATACTCACATGTCACATTTAATGGCAAGTCATCCAAAATCAAGCTTTTTCCAAATAGGGTCCTTCAAGGCTCTGTTCTCTCACCAACACTCTTCAACTTATACATGCATGACATTCCAACACTCATAGATAACAAGCTTACCTTATCATCATATGCAGATGACATCACTCTAACATCCACCCACAACAACAGTGACACCGCTACAAATCAACCATCACCTTGCTTATAAGCAACACAAAAGAACACCAGATAACTCCATAGCTTACACTAAACAACACAAACATTCCACACACTCACAGGACTAAAATACTTGGGGTCACATACAACACATCATTATCTTTTGCAAACCACATTCAGGACATTAAAAACAAATGTACATCAAGACTTAACACACTTAGGGTACTAACAGGCACAAACTTTGGACACCAGCAGGAAACAACAACACTCATATACAAACAATATATTCACTCAGTTATAGACTATGCTAGCCCATGTTGGGTACCCATTATCTCAAACACACAAACACCTTACAGAACAATGCACTTTGTATCATTACAGGATGCACTCAAACACCAATAGAACACCTGAGCACAAACAAAAATACTGAAAGTTAGGGAACATTTAGACATGAGGGGAACACAATTCATGGCAGCAGCAACAACTAACCCACAACACCCTTGCCACTACATGTACAATCATGCACCAACACCTCGCACCATTAAGGTAACACCAGAGATATATTATAACCAAATACTCCATTCCATACCACGCCCCACAGACATCACACAGTACAGAAACACACACACACAAACCTAACCCACAAAGCACTGACACAACTCGGTCCGAATGCGGTCCTAGGTGCGAAGCCACCACCCATTGACAGGTCAGAGATCAGCCTGAGCAGATTGGATCGGATCGAGTTAACTTAGCATGTTTCCGATGTGGACATCACCCCAACTTACGGACATATAAACACAGGCTAGACAACTCCACAGATGACACCTGCCACCTGTGCCAGGACATACCACAAACAATTGAACACACTATGACAGACTGTACCACTCTAGCACAACATCGAACACAACACAACATCACTAGTGCGCTGAACCTCTGGTCCACTCCAGAGAGGGCAATCGGTTACCTGCGTGCTGCCAGCTTGCTCAATCAGGGTGGGCTGATCGGCTAACCAACAACAACAACTCACCACTGACACTGTACATTCTAAGTACTTGCTACAAGGCAGTTCTATTCACTTACTATATCAGCAGGGTGGCATAGTATCGTGATACAGGTATCGCAATAGAAGTATTGTGATACAGGTATCGCAATAGAAGTATTGTGATACAGGTATCGCAATACATTTTCTATCTTGTATCACATTGCAATAAGTTTTTTATTATTTGTATCATATTGAAAGATATGATACAAATAAGTGTCAGTAACATGATACTTTATCATAGGCTCAGTCAGTGATCTTTCCGCAGAATGTCTGATGAATTGTTTGAGAAGGCACTGTTTGTAATATTCAATAAAAATAAAGTAATTCAGTTGTTTCATATGTCATATATGATGTGTGTGTGTGTGTGTGTGTGTGTGTGTGTGTGTGTGTGTGTATCAGGTCATCCCATAAGTAATGTCGTTTTTGAGATCAGAATTTGAAGGACAAAAAAAAAACTCAACTGAAACTTTTTAATCTAGTATATATTTTCCATCAGAATCAGTGACACTCTGCCAACGTCCTACAAGCTTTTTAATGCCATGTTTATAAAATTCAAGCAGTTTTGAGGCAAAAAACGTACAAAGACTGGTGTGCAGGTCATCTAAAGAAGTATACTGTTTCTCATCAAGATAGTTTTGCAGACTCATGAAGAGATGATAATCTGAAGGCGCAAGGTCTGGAGAATATGGAGGATGTGGAAGTTTTTCCCACCCAAGCTCCTCAATTTTTGCAGAAGCGATCTGAGCAGTATGAGGATGTATGTTGTTGTGGTGGAACACAATTCCTTTCCGATTAACCAAAGAAGGTCTCTTTTCTTTTAGTGCAGTGTTCAATCGATCCAGTTGTTGACAGTAGACTTCAGCGGTGATTGTTTGGTTGTGTGGTAAGGTTTCAAAGTGTATTACACCACCTTTATCCCACCAAACACTAAGCAACACCTTCCAAGGGTGAAGACTTGGTTTTGGCTGTGGTGTCGCTGGTTCTTCGGCACAAACCCACTGTCGACGGCACTTAACATTCTGGTACAGTATCCACTTTTCATCACCAGTCACTAAATGGTGCAAAAATGGATCTTGGAGTTCACGGGAATGAAGAGCTGTGCTAATGTTTACCCACACCCTCAGATTATCAACCGACAAATCATGTGGCACCCATTTTCCTAACTTA
The DNA here is from genome assembly GCA_023014485.1 of Bathynomus jamesi. NCBI lineage: Eukaryota > Metazoa > Arthropoda > Malacostraca > Isopoda > Cirolanidae > Bathynomus > Bathynomus jamesi. The sequence continues at coordinate 106,648 of JAJOZX010006589.1, forward strand.
GGCACTTTCCCGAGTTGTTGCAAATGTCAATGGATGGTGGACGAGGATGAATTGAGTTTCTGGGCCAATTCTTTGACAGTTGTTGAACAGTCTTCTTCAAGTGTGGCTAACAGCAGGTCATTATCAAACTAAGCAGGGTGTCCAGAGTGTGCTGCATCTGTCAAACAGCAGTCACCATTCCTAAACTTTTGAAACCATCTTTGACATTTCCTCACATGCAGAATATCATTGCCATAAACGTCCTGAATGTTTCACGTTGCTTGAGTAGCACTATTCCCTTTTTTGAACTCGTAAAGCATTATATGCCTGATATGCTCTTCTGATACCGCCATGTTTATGAGGGGTTTACATAAAGCAAAACACACGTCTTCACTGGTAAAGGTCTGTAAAGTATGTAGCAAAACACGATAGATCTCCTCTTAGATATAACATTCGGAAAATTTATGCTTAAACTGAGTAGGACTAGTTTAAACTTAATCTATTGTAAAAAACGACATTACTTATGGGATGACCTGATATATATATATATATATATATATATATATATATATATATATATATATCGTATCACGATACATATATTATTCATATATCTAGTATCGTAATGCAATACATTTTTGCCAATGTATCAAGTATCATATCGCATTACATTTTTTTGGCCCCAATACACCACCCTGTATATAAGCTTTCTCCAGATCCATAAGCTTAATGAAAATAAACCATAAATGAAGCACATTTACAATGGAAAATCACAATGATAATACATACATACATAACAGGACAAACCACACTAGACCTAAATCTAGTTTCTATCACTTCTATAAATGGAATGCACAATGAGTTCTGAGCCTAATACCTAAACACTGTATATATTGCATATCTATTTATTATGAATAAAGCATTTGAAAAATATTTAAGTCTTACCTCTCAAGAGTGATGTGAGAATGTAAAGATAGGGTCATAGCTACCATATTAAATGAAATCATAGCCTAGTTGTTTTCATATACAGTAGCTACAATTAAACAGGAAGTTTACCTTTTCAAATGCTTTTGTGCGTCGCATTCCAGATATGTCAAGTTCTTCCACTACAGTATCTTTCAGTCTATCCATGGCTGCCTCAAGATGTTTAAAAACCTCATAGAAAGCGAGAAGACCTTCTGCCCAAACTCGATTATCCGTCATTGCTAATGCAATCATGAGAGAAAAAATAAAATTCTACATTACATATGGTAGCTATTCCTGCATAGCCTAAATTTAATAATTAGACCTTTGGCTACCAGACTGGCTATCAACACAAACTTGGTACCTATATAGGCCTTACTTTTATTACTCTAAATTTGTATGTACATAAAAGCAAAAAGTCATTCTCAAGGTAATACTGTCTATCTGTAGTTTTACTTCATGCTACCTCATTTTCACTTGTGGTTTCCAGAAATTATTTGCTTATTAGCATTGTAGTATGACAAACAAATATGGTAGGTAGGGTAACAACCATGCATTTATAGTATGGCTATTGGCTACTACAGTACAGTAACCAAATTTGACATCCCCTTTTTGGAATTTCACAAATGACCTGGGAATGACCTTGAAGAGAGAAAAGAGACTACAGCCTACTAATGCTCTATATAATGAAGGGCAAAATTAAAGAACAAAAAACTTCTGTTTTAATTGGATAATTAATTTTGCAATTTCAAACTTCAATGAAACTATTAGTAAGCCTAAAACTACCATAACAGAAGGGTAGTTTGTTTTGGGGATGACTGAAGTAATTATGTTTCAAGAAGATTTTTGTAACAACTTAATTTCCCTAGCAACTGAGCTATTCAATATCAAGAAGGTTCTTGTGTCAAATTCCAAGCACTCTTTTGCTCAATGAATGATAAAACTTGCATAAATACAACTATTTACACCTGATAATATATTTATAAATATGCTAGCAGAGCCCTTGTGAATTTTGTTGTTATAATTATAGTTATTAGTGACCTTTACCCTACTTCCATTATAATATATAGTAATATTGCAGGTAACTCCAATTATCTTGTACATTTGTATCTGATTCAAATCAAGTATTTCACAAAAAGGCATACATTTCAAACAAGTGTTGAAATTTAAATATTGTTAGTCAAAACCTATGGAGCTTGCTTAAATAACTGTCTTTAAAATTGAGTAAATTTGCACTATGAACTCTACAGGAACAAGCTGAGAAAAGAATGTGAAAAGTATTGTAAAGCCATAAGAAAAGAGGAGGATAAATTGTTTGAATTGGTGGATGCTATTTATGTGGATGGTCACAAAGATGCAACAATGGTGACAGTTGAAGTGAATGGCAAATATTACAGAAGAACTGAGCTAGAAGAGCACTATGTAATTGTAGAACCTGGTAAGATTTAAAATTTTGATCTTTAGTTTGCATTTTGTAATAGATATTACTAAAAATATTTATTAAGATGAATTTTGGATATAGAAATTGGAAAATAGATAAAAACCCTGAAATATCAAAAAAAATTCTCTCTAATTTCTGAATACTATTTAGGTGATTTCTACCTTTCACATGTGACTCCAAGTAATGAAAAGGGATAGACTATTGCAACAGAGATATACAAGGCCCTCAAAGACATTGAATTACAAACCAAACTTGCCATGACAGGATCTGATGGGACTAATACAATGACTGGTTCAAATGGTGGAGCTGTCAGATGCCTGGAAGAACTGCTTAGTAGGCCTTTGCAGTGGAGCATTTTCCTACTACACTGTAATGAGCTCCCCCTTCCAAGTTGGTTCCAGATCAAGAAGAAGTATCAATGCACAGATGGCGCTAAGAACTTTTATGATATACTCCAAAGGATCCTGAAATTTCCTCACAAGGAAGCCAGGGAGAGATAGCCCTAAAAACCCTCTACCAAAATGCATGCTATGCTCACCCTGAGAATGTATTAATTGCCATGCTTACTGATTCAGACCCACAAATCTGCAACATAACAGTTAACAAGGTACTTTTGTCAGAGGGAATGAATCAGTTAAAACTGTGATAGATAATGACTTTGAAGGTGGTGACCTGATATTTGATTCAAATGAGGATATTGAAGTCCCAGAGTTACGGTCTGACTTGAGTGTTTGAGAGATGGTAGTGTCAGGAGAGTCATGGTGCCTAAAATCGATAACGAAGCTTGAGGGTATCTCAAAATGATAAACTTAAATTCACCTGATGTTCATGAGCCCCCTATCATAGCATCTCTAACCAATGAAGAACTCATAAACATAAGGAAGGAAGCACTGAAACTCAACCAGCCTTGTCATAATCAGGCTGTAGGGAGGCATATTAAATTTTTAACAGGCTTCCTCAACTGTGATAGGATTTGAATGTTGTGATGGCATTATTTGACAAAAGATAAAATCAAGAAAACTGATGAAAGTGTTCAATACAAAAATACAATATTCTGAAGCTGTTTAGATGATTATTTTCTATTACTTTGTTTAATGAGTGATACTTTAAATTAATCTTAAGTTGATTTGTAAAAAAAAATTAAAAAAAAAAAAAAATGCAAATGCAATTTTTGGTGGCATTATTGAGCCTGCAGCCCTCTAGAAATGTTTTAATTTGTTTCAGAGGAAAAAATACACTATATGATCAAAAGTATTCGGACACCGCATGGTTTTGGGAAAAATGGTTTTATTATGGCATTTAGTAACCAGTAGGTCCACCCTTTGCTTTTATTACAGCGTCAACATGTCGAGGCATACTTTCCACCAGTTTTCGGTAAGTCTGTGCAGGAATGGCTCGCCATTCCTCTTGCAGAGCTGATGCAAGAGATGCAAGAGATGCAAGTGAAGCCGGGCGTGGTGTGCAGTTTCGTATCTGTCGCTCCAATTCGTCCCACATGTGCTCGATTGGGTTGAGATCGGGGCTCTGAGCAGGCCAGTCTAACAAATCCACCTTATTTTCACGAAACCAGTCCTGCACACGCCTTGCAGTATGGCAGGGAGCTCGATCCTATTGAAACAAACAATGGCCATCTCCGTATTGCCACAGTGTCGGGAGGGCCGAATTGTCCAGAATGTCGAGATAAACGTCAGCGTTCATAGTAGTGGGTATAACAACCAACGGGCCGAGCCCTAGCCAGGAAAAACAACCCCATACCATGATGGACCCTCCACCAAACTTCACCATTGGACGTACACAGTCAGGAAGAAGCCGTTCTCTGGGCTGTTGCCACACCCAAACACACCCATCAGACTGGAAGAGTGAATACCGCGACTCATCGCTCCAAAGAACAGTTTTCCAGTCCTCCACAGTCCAGGAATGACGGGAGACACACCAGGCCAAACAACGCGTGGCATTAACTTTTGTAATCAGTGGCTTGTGTACAGCTGCTCTACCATAATAACCGAGTCTGTGCATCTCTCTGCGGATAGTTACAGTACTAACGGAGGTACCGGATGTTCTTCCTACCTCCTCAGCGATGGAAGCAGCAGAGGACGTGCGGGACTTCTTGACATGTCGTACCAGACTTCTTCTATCATGTTCCGTCAGTTTGCGTGGTCGTCCGGAACATTTTTTCGCGTTAGTTGCACCATCGTGCTTCCATCTCATGATAACATCCGCTACAGTGGACTTTGGTATATCCTGTTTGGCTGCAATGTTTCGTATAGAAACGTTACTTAAATAACATCCGATGATGAGTCCACGTTGGAACTCGGAGAGTTCACGTCGCGCGGCATTGCTTCACAGCAGTTACTGATAACTTAACAGAAAACCTCAGCATTATAGTTTCGCCACGCTTTTTCCAGCATACCTTTCGGCGAAGGTGATATTTGCAGAAATGCGGATTTTCCAGGGTGTCCGAATACTTTTGATCATATAGTGTACATCATAAACAGTTTTTGAATTGGCTTTCTATCATGTGCAGAACCTGAGATAGGTCACTGTGTTAAAATTTTGGCCATGCACATACAGTATGTATAAATTGGCTGGTAGCAGTCACAGTTTTGATTGCAACCACCCAAAATCAGTTTTAAAGTTTAATCCTGAACAAAAGACAACTATCTAGACCCCCTCAATTTTGATTCTGGCACTTCTGATTTTTCTCACTCCACCTTAATAAACAAATAACTACAAGAAATTAAAGATATAATTCTATAGTTAATCCTAATGACATCTAAAAATGTGTAGCTCTTTCCCTTTGTAAAAAAAAAGCCTCTGGCCAGTGGTTTCCCACCTGATGAGTGTAGTTTTAAATTCATACCCGAGACAAGTTCATCCTGTATACAATTCCTTCTGCGTTAAAAGTGACACCCTACATATTTGAATATGGATATAGAAAATGATAACACAGGCCTGCAATGGTTCTGTTGTCCAAAATATTTTATCACTTATATAAGTAATTTTTGCATGCTGATTCCGAAAATAATATTCATTTTTCGCTATCACAGAGATTTTTCACAAAAGGTCATATTTCATATTACACACGGAAGTAATTTTCATTAAAATTGACTCAATTAAATTTTGATTAAAACCTACTGCCTATAAATGCTTCCAGACCAGAAGTGACATCATAGCGTCTTCTAGAACATTCAAGAAATGCACCACTAGTATATAAGTGATTGACAAGCCACGAGATGAGTCAGTCCGTCTAGTGTGTGTGAGGTTATAGTTCTTTAGTATTCAAAGGTGTGTGGTGACTATATTTCTCTTGAAATTTATTTGTCACTATAGCAACCAGAGTGTGTGTAAATAGCCCAAACATTCTGTTATATTTGTGGAAAATTTACTGTGAAAAAAACAAAGGCGAGATATTACAGACTTCGTCAAGAAAGCATACTATGCATACTTCAGAATGAAACTTGGGTATCAAGACAAATCATGGGCTCCACAAAGTTTGCAATGTTTGTGTTGAACAACTTAGACTGTGGAGTAAAGGTAAAAAGAATTCTTTACCTTTTGGGATTCCAATGGTCTGGTGTGAGCCTAGAAATCACAGCAATGACTGCTATTTTTGTTCATGTAACGTGCAAGGCTACAACACTAAAAATAAAAAGGAAATTTCTTATCTAAACTTTTAGTCTGCTATAAGACCTGTTGCTCATGGACCTGGTATACCTGTACCCAGAGATGGGCACGATCTTGATCTTCAAGATCAGATCGTGATCTTGAAGATCAAGATCGTGATCTGATCTTGAAGATCACTTTTATTATGGTGATCTTGATCTAAGATCACTTTATTTCTTGTGATCTTGATCATCACTTTAGACTTCAAGATCACTTTTAATTTCAGATTCTTAAATATGCCGCTATGCGAATGTCATTTGTTTTTTGTCCAAGCGACATCTGGTGGCAACTTTGTTCAACATCGACTGTTTATGTTTTCTGTTAGTTGGGTGACTTGCATCATGCGTGGGCTCATGGAAGGTGTAGTTGCTGTGGAATTTAGGCTCGTAAAAAGTGTAATTTACTGTGCAATTATGTTAAAAGTGTTCTATTAATATATTATTATATATAGGCATAAAATATAGCCTATAGGTCCATATTCATAATAAATTAATTCTAAACATATTTTATTTATAGATTGAATTTTTTAATAATGAGTGCAATTTTACAACTTCAACAGGCTCCCAAGGGAACCAAATATTAGGTTGTCACCAGAACAGTATTCAATATATTTAGATAACAATGTTGGTAATAAGGATCAATCTGTGCTATTGAACGGAAAATATTTTCAAATTGTCGAAAAAACTGGAAACAGTATCAAAGTTATTTGTAGGCAGTGTACAAAGAAAACTACAATTCTGTCTGCTGGCCTCGACTCAACAAGCAATCTTCTGAGGCACCTCAGGGTTAGTACTACTTAGTAACTAAGTAGTAAGTAGCAACATTAACATAATGGTTCAAGTCATATTTTAAGTGACTGGTGCCATACAAGACTAATGCTACATTTACATAGACGTCCATTTGAATATATTGTGCACTTCAGATATTAATAGATTATGGACTAGTAACTACATTAAAAACTGCCGATATCCAACTATAATAAAACGCTAGGTGTATCTGTCTTTCTCTCTGTCTGATCCATGTCTGTAATTTCTCCTATTTAGTTACTGAAGGACGAAATTCGGCTTTCAATTTAACATAGGATAAAAATGTACTGATCATGGTGAAAATAATTTTAGTTAAAGATAACAAAATTTTAGAATCTTGTTAAGTATTAATTTCAACTAGAAGTTTGATACTCTGATAAATATTATACAGGGTGTTCAAGAAGTCTCTCCGCATGATGATAATTTATTTTCTTGTGCAGAAACTACATTCGGATCTTTTGGGTGAATATGAATCGGAGAAGAAATCTTGCAAGCGTCCAGCTAAAGAAGATGATGCCAGTGGCAGCAATGCTGGCCCTGCCAAAATTGCCAAGCAGTCAACACTAAGCATGTTCCACATTTCCAAGCAAAAACCAGGACCACCAATATGCAAGGATATCCTTGAAAAGAAGATTCTCTCGCTTGTGGCTAATGGGCTCCTACCATTGAGCCTAGTTGAACTACATGAATTTAAGGATCTTCTTTCATGTTAGTATAACTCAAATATTTTGCTATTTTTTCCATAGCTAATATCTGATTAAAATAATTAATCATATTATTTGTATGAACATTAGACTATCGCTAGCCTAGCTAAATATTTTGATATTTTTTCCATAGCTAATCTATTGTATTTGTTTTAATTTTTAAATATTTTTTTCAGACGTCAACCCGGCTGTTCAGGTGCCATCTAGACGCACCCTGGCTAGATCTCTTGCAACAACAACCAGTACAATGAAGGAAGACATACAAGCAAAACTGGCAGCAGTTGACCATGTGTGTGTTACATGCGACATATGGTCAACTAATCACCGCAGTTTCATGGGAGTCACTGCGCATTGGGTATGCTATTGATTTAGTGTATTATTTTTATATAATTGATAAATTGACCATTGGTGATAGACTGATAGTATAATCTTTTCAATTATTCGACATGTGTTCCTCATTCATTAATTTGGTGAGTCTTCATTTTGCTGTGATTCACAGTAATTTCACACTAATTCACTGATTCTGTCATCTGTCATTGTGTCTGATTCACAGCAAAATGTGGAAGAGTCCATATTCACAGGCTGTGAATATGGACTCTTCCACATTTTGCTCTTATGGGATGGGTCACTGATGTGGTGGTATGGTAGGTGACTCATCGCTGAATTGCCTCCTTTATATCACATAGTTCTTCTCTTCAATGTTTGGTGGCGCAGTTTAGCTGGTGCGTGTCTAACCAATATTATTAAATTAAGCTTAAAAAAATGTTCATACAAACATTGATTTTATATTCTTACATTACAGATCAATGATGACTTGTCGCGAGGATCAGCTGCACTGGCATGCTGAAGATTTCGTGGAACACATAGCTTTGATAAAATTGCTGGAATATTGAACAGGATCAACTCGGAGCATGGTTTATCTTATAGAAAAGTTGTATCTACAGTCACCGACAATGCATCGAACATGGTGAAATGCTTTAAAGAGTTCGGTGTTCGTGTTCAGAATCGTACTGACAACATTGATGAAGATGATGAAGATGATGAAAAAGATTCAGATGAAGAGGTTATCATCAGCAACTTTCCTGAACATTCAGGAGAGCATGGAGAGGAGTCAGTGAAACTATCATCCCATATTCGATGTGCCTCCCACACATTGAACTTGGTAGCAACAACTGATGCAGATAAAGGACTGAATTCACCTGGACTAAAGAAGATAAAGCATTCTGCAATGGGAAAATGTTCGGCGCTGTGGAATGCTGCTGGTAAACCCAAGTCAGCAGAAAAAATACAGGAAATAACTGGCGTCCAATTTAGGTACCCATGCGTCACCCGATGGAACTCAATGTACGACTCATTAAGCCAAATATATAAACATAAGAACGACGTGAATGTAGCTCTTGAAGAACTGAATCTACCCATCCTCAAAGACAATGAATTGGAATTTATTTCAGAATATTTGTCTGTTCTAAAACCAATTGCAGCAGCCCTCAACAAATTACAGGCAGAGAAAGAATGCTACTACGGTTGTCTTCTTCCAACAGTCCTAGTGACTCAAGATGCCCTCGCAAGATTGGAGCCTATCCAACCAAACGACCTGCGCTTGAGACACTGCATGCCATTACTGGCAGCAGTCGTCTCTGGCTTCAATGCCAGATTTGGTCATTTTTTGTCGTTGAGCCCCGAGGTAACTGATGCCGTTTTGGCCTCAGTATCTCATCCGTATTTCAAACTTAGATGGATATCATTGTTGCAAGGGCCTAATTTCGGCGATCATGAAGCAATCAAGTCTCAAGTAAAAGACAAGCTGCAAATGGCTGTAAGAAATTGTAATTCTGACAGCAGTGGTAATAGTTCGGTGAACTCAGACTCATCATCTGAAGACGATTTCTTCAGAACTATGGACGGCTCATTCTCTACTCCTAACAACAAGGAAGACTTGGAAGTCCTCAATTATTTGCAGGACACCAGTAAGGCACTCGACTCTTTAGATAGGTATCCTGCTATAAAGAAGATCTTCAAGAGGTATAACACCACGCTACCTTCCTCTGCACCAGTGGAACGGTTGTTTTCGTTTGCTGGCATGGTTCATAGCCCCAAACGAAGTCGTCTCTCGGATGGTAACTTTGAACAATTGGTTTTGCTGAAAGCAAATGTTTACAGCGGTTGAACATTAAATTAACACTCTTAACTTGCGGTTTTTACCCTTATATTGTCAGTAATTGCGTACTGCAGTAAAACTGTAAAATTAAATTCTATGTAAAAAATGTTTACTTATATATGCTGACCATTCATTGATATGGATTATGGACCTGGTGAAATGAGAATTGAGAAAAATAGAACTAAAAACTATATGTAGGTCATTTAATAGTTTTTCTTTGCTGATAAGTTATGATAATACTAAGTTTTAAGTTTACCACCTGAAAAACTGAAAGGGGAATCGTCAATCCCCGTGGTTTAGATCAGGTGACATGGGTAGGATGCGATGCTTGTATTGCCTCAGCCCTCAGGGGAGTATTAGGAGTGATACTTTTCAGGAGTGATTAACAAAATAATTTGTTTTTGTTTACTCTACAAGAGTACAACTTTTTTCAATTCATATAAAAGTGATCTTGAAAAGTGATCTTGAAAAGTGATCTTGAAAAGTGATCTTCAAGATCACGATCTTGATCTGGATCTTCAAGATCACATTTTTCTGGTGATCTGATCTTGATCTTCAAGATCACATTTTTCTGGTGATCTGATCTTGATCTTCAAGATCACATTTTTCTGGTGATCTGATCTTGATCTTCAAGATCACCAAAGTTGGTGATCTTGCCCATCTCTGCCTGTACCTACTAAACCAAATAATCTTGATATAACCATCTGATTCAGTGTCTGATGATGATGGAAATAATGATATTGATTGTTTTCAAACCAAAACATCTGGTGAACCCCAATTGTTTACACAAAGTAAACTTAATGATTTGGTAAGAGATTTTGGGATCCAGACTTCATGCAAAGAACTTACTTTCTCCCAGGATATCATTTTACTGGTACAGAAATTGAGAAAAAGAATTCATCCAATATTTTTCTCAAGAAAATTTACTGGTATATTGCAACAATGTTCTGGAACTAATAGCCTACTTAAGCTAGTTGCTGCAGTCTATGACCCAAATGAGTGGAGACTATTCATTGATTCCTCCAAAAAAAGTCTAAAACGCATCCTCCTTCACAATGGTAACTTGTATGCATCTATTCCTATGGCTCATTTGGTTCACATGAAGGAAACATATGAAAATCTTGAGCTTCTTCTAGCTAAGGTTAAATACAAAGAACACAGTTTGCTACTTTGTGGATACTTAAAAGTGATTTGTATGTTGTTAGGTCAATAACCAGGTTATACAAAGTTTGCATATTTCTTGTATGAATGAGGTAGCTGAGCAAGAACTCAGCATTGGATAAAAAAGGAATGCCACACAGAGTCAACCTGACACCTGGTTCTAAAAACATTCAATGTGAAAGTTTGGTTGACATGAAGAAAGTCCTTTTATCTCCGCTTCACATAAAACTGGGCTTGATGAAGCAATTTGTTAAGGCCTTAAATAAAGATGGAGATTGTTTTAAATATCTGTGTGGTAAATTCCCAACTCTTTCAGAAGCAAAATTGAAAGAAGGAATTTTTGTTGGTCCCCAAGATTAGAAAACTGACTTTGGATGAACACTTTGAAAGAACAACGAACAATCTTTAAAAAGAAGCATGGATTGCTTTTAAGGATGTGATCAGCAAATTTTTGGGGAACAACAAGGACCCAAATTACCAAAACATTGTGAACAACATGCTAAATAATTTCAAAGAGTTGGGTTGTAATACAAGTTTAAAATTACATTTCTTATGTTCACACTTGGATTACTTCCCTGAGAATCTCAGAGTACTCAGTGAAGAACAAGGAGAATGGTTTCACCAAGACATCAAAGAAATAGAGAAGAGATATCAGGGAAGGTGGGTAGTGATGCAACGTGTCATGACAAGTTGCAAAATTGACATGTCAAGTTGACAAGTTTGACAGGTTGAAATTGGATGGTAATGCTAATAAAAACACTAATTACAAGCTTTTTTTTATTAATCCAATCATGATACACGAGTATATCGTGCACTAATCATATGTCCAGAAGGAAAATGTGATGCAGAATAAATTTTTTAAGCCATTTTTATGTGAGATCATTCAAATCAAGTGCTGTAGGGCCTGTAGATAACTTATATTAATTACTATTTAGTCATCATTTCATTTTCATCATTTAAATGACCCTCATCTCCTTCAGGATCATCATCATCTACATAATTTACATGATCATCAAACTCCAACTCTGTTATATCATCATTTTGTACCATGGGTGTAAGGGGAGCACTCATTTTCAGATGGCAATTGTTGGTCTCTTAAAAATATTTGGAGATCATGTTTCACATAAGTTAACTTCATAGCACAATCCACTACCAGCCTGTTTCGTTTGATGGTGTGAGTCGTGCCAAATGAAGAGAATGTCCTCTCTGTAGCTGCCGATGTTGCTGGGAGTTGCAGTAATGCAATGCCAATCTTAGCTAAAGAACTAGAGCTGCATACTCCTGCCCACCAAATCCAACCCTCGCAGTTGGCAACAGCATCCCATACAAACTTTCTACCAAACAGCTGCCCTTGTCCAAGCTTACATTGAGCCAACTCTGCTATAACTTTACCATTATTTATTTGAAGGTGTTTGGTGAGATCATTGATGACTTCCATTGTATCAATTTCTTCTGATGTCTCCAAAGACATGCCTTTGTATTTAGGGTCCAGGAGATTTGCAGCATAGTGAATCAGCCACAAAGAGAATGACTTTCGATGCTCGACAATCTTTCACTTTTATTTCTTCACCTTTAAGAAATGGGGAATTTACAAGTAATTTGTTTGTCTTTTCTTTAATCTCCTGAAATGCTGCAGGAATGTGACTAAGCATGGGAATGTCTCCTTCTAGCTTGGTTATCCATTTGGCAATGGGCTGCAGAATTTCTGACTTCTGTACTCGTACCCAAAAAACATCATCATCCATTATAATTTTTTTTACAGCTGCTGGTATAATATCACGTGCATTCTCATCAATGGCTAATCTTTGAAGTCCAAATTGTGCTTTGAACACACTTTCTAAGCATCGCAACGAAGAATTCCACCTTGTTTGAACTGGCAAAAGAAGAGTACCTTGGTGGTGCTTGCTATACAGTGCGAGTAAAATATGGCTTCTATTTATTGTGTTAACAATATTCTTTGCTGAGTCAAGAATAGTTTCAGCTAGCCTAGGCTATAATATTATATAGGCCTATATCTCTATATTAGACTCTCTCTCTCTCTCTCTCTCATGCACATCTTTTGGGAGGATGGGTGAAGTATGTTGTACAATCCTGTCCTGTGGGGTACTAGGACCCCATCTCATCCCTACTCTGTCCTTTTAGCTTAGGTTAAGGATGTTCTCCTCTGACTGCAAAAAAAAAAAAAAAAAAAAAGAAAAAAAACCTTTTCTTTTAATATCAAGTCTTTTTCTCTTTTTACTATTAGAACCCTACTGCTACCTCATGCGTGGGAAGGGAGGCTTTGGAACCTCTATAAATAACACCATTTAATGCTCATAGGTTGAGAGAGACTGGGATGGATGGGTCCCAGGTGTAGGGGTGCGATGAATGGAGTGTGGCTAGTGCTCCGTTAAGCCCATTCCTAACATGTAATGGCCTGACCAGCCCCCTGCGACTGTTCTTTGGTGACCAATTGATGGTGCTTGGCTGTACTGCTCTGAGGTGAGAGAGCTTTACTGCCCAGCTGGAGTCTTGGGCGTAGCCTCTGGGTCTGGTGGGATATCCCTTGAACACTGGATTCTAAGAGTCTGGCCGCTTGTGAGTGACTAGTAAGACTTAGTAAGGGGCTGCATCTTGCTGTCACTCCTGGCGGGAAATCCATGACGCCTGTATCGCGAGTGTTTGTCAGTTGGTAGCTGCAACACGTTTGGGACTGTCCGGCCCTGGGGAGACCTTTGGTTGGTGCGGCAGCAGCGAGAGGTGTAGTCTTCTGGAAAGGATGAATGTCACTTGCAAATAGGTGAATGCATCTTATTCATGGTGCAGCCATTAGGTTAAATCGAATCCCACCACATAAAATAAGTGGCGCCCGAACAGGGACTTCCACTCAGAAAAGTGGGTTGTTTCCTGGTTGGGTTGTATAGAAGAAGAGTGAAAGGGTAGTTGTAGGTGTAGTTGTAGGTGTAGTAGTAGTAGTAGTAAAGTAGGGTAGCATCTTTAGAGATGCCTACCAAGGAGGAGTTAGAAAGGAGGTTGAGGGAGATGGAGGAGGCGTTAGAGGTAGAAAAGGCTAGGAACCATCAGTTAGAGTTACAGAAGGCAGAATTAGAGAATGTTTTGAGGAGATTGCAGAGTAGACTAGATGAGCAGAGTAAAGAATTAGTAGTTTGTCATCAAGAGATGGAAGAAAGGATGATTGAGAATAGGAAAGAGATGGATGAGGGGTGAAAAGCAATGGTTAAGAGAATAAGTGAGTTGGAGGGCAAGCTTGATGAGAGAGAGAAAGAGGAAGGGAAAGGGGGTTTTGAAGGGGAAAATAGTAAGGGTGTTGGTAATAAGAAAGGGGCACATCCAAAAGATGTAGCAGTAAAGGGCCTGGAGGGAGAAGAGAGCAAAAGTATGAGTGAGGGGAAAGAAGAAAGACCTTACAAGGTGATGGTGCATTCCACCCCTAAGGAGGGTAAGAAGAAGCTTGAGGGTGAGGATCAGAGGGAGAAAGGTAAGAGGATGGAAGGGCAGGCTAAGAGGGGCAAGGTGGGAATGAAGGGGGCTCGGAGGGCATCTGGTAAGAGGGCTTCTCAGAAGGTTCAACGCTGCGTTAGCGCAGATGACTCCCTCTATTCCAGCATTGAGGATAGCGTGTGTGAGAGTGAGAGTGAGACTGAAACTGAGTGATACGAGTGAGGGTGTAAGAGTGCATAAGGGAATCTTGATTAGGGAGATTCCGAAGGTTGCAAAATTTAACGTTTATAGTGGGAGAGATGTACAAGAGTTTTTGAAAGAGTATGAATGTTATTGTAAGAGCAAGTATCCAGACGCGCTTGAGTATTGGGTGAAAGAGATGGGTGACTGTTTGGAAGGAAGGTTGCTAGAGTTTTACAATGTTGTTGTAAATTCAGGAGTGCCTGTAAAGTATGAGGTGTTAAGGGAGAGATTGGTAGAGCAAGTGTTAAGAATAAGAGGGGGTGTGAAATATCGAAAGGAGGATGATTTTGAGAGAGCAAGGATGCAGAAGGGGGAGAGTATCGATTTGTATGCATATAGACTTGAAACTTTGGCGAGAAAGAAATTTGGAGATGATGGGATAGATGAGAATAAAAGGTTGGTAAGAAAGTTGATTGAGACAGTACCTGAGAGTGTGTGAGAGTTTTTGAATGTTAAGAGGAAAGAGTGTGTAAGAGTGAGAGGGACACATTTGAAGTGGCATGAAATCTTAGAATTGTTAGAGGACCGAGTATATGAGAGTGGGACTGGGCGTAATAGGGAAGCAGATGTGCGAATGGGGACAGCGATGAGGGAGGAACAAGTACCCGTGTTTCCTAGTTATGCGGAAGCATTAAGAAATACTAGGCCAGGCCAACCTTCAGTTAGCCAAGCATCCAGGGCCCAAAACCCAATGGAAATGATGGCTAACTTTGTGAATGAATTCATAAGGGTGTATGGAGGGTCAGCCATGCACAACCAGGGCCTCCTCCCACATCGGGTCCCAGAATGAATGGTCCAATGCTGGGGCAAATGTATGGAAGGCAAGGGCCTCAAGGCCAGTCAAGAATGAATGAGCAAAGAGGGCCAGTGAATGGAGGGAATATGGGGAATGTAAGAGGGTGTGCATATTGTGGTAGAGGGGGACATAGTATAGAGACATGTAGAAGAAGAGTGGGTGCATGTTTTGCATGTGGGCAGATGGGACACACGGCATATGAATGCAGAACACCTGGGTATGAATGTAGGGCATATGGGAACTTTGGGCATATTGCCCGGTTCTGTCAAGCCTGACAGCAGGGTGCTCCAGCACCAGCGGGAGGGAGTCCTGTGTCTCATGCAGGAAATCAGCCAGTGTCAGCCATGCCAGCTCCTCAACCTCAGAGGCAGGGCCCTCAAGGGGTTGCTGTCACTGGAAATGGTGAAGCTGGTCCCAGTACAGGAAATGCATAGGGCAGGGGCCTCACATTGGGGTTGAGGTCCCTGCTACTCTGAGTGATGAATGTGTATTTGGGGCATTAACAGGATGATGTCAAGTGAATAAGGAAGTGAGAGCGAGTCAGAAAAAGGCAGAGTGTATGGTTATTCCTGTTGAATGGGGAGTGAGTGTATGGAGGGCATTAGTGGACACAGGATGTTCACCTAATTTAATAAGTAAGCAAGGAATTGAATATTTGTGTAAAGAGAGTGAATTAGGAAGAGTGAATTGGGGAGTAACCAGGGAAATTAAAGGGGTTGGGAACATCCCAGTACAAGTGTTGGGAGAGGTGCAGATTAAAGTGAAATTGATGGGGTGTGAAATGAAAGAATGTGCGCTTTATGTGGTTGATAAGGAGAGTGAAAAGTATGACATGATTCTGGGGAATGAGTTTTTGAAAAAGAATCGATTGATGATCCATCCAGCTAGACGTATGATTGAGTGGAAGAATGAGTTGGGTAAGTGTGAATTCTATGTGGGGAGAAGTGAATCGGATTGGATGAGGGTAATAAAAGGGTACGAGGTGAGAGCATCTGAGAGTGTAAATCTGGAAAAGGGAACCCTAGCATTGTTGCACGTTGAGTGGCCAGTGAGTGATGATAGAAAAAAAAGCAGGGAGGCATGATTTTTGTGAATGGTATGGATGCATCGTATAAAGTGGAGAGAGTTGGGCATGTGTATGATGGTATAATTGATGAGAGTAACCCATGGATTTGTGTGCAAGCTAGGGAAGATGGAGGTGCATGGCGAAAGAGAATAAATGAAGGGGATATGATAGGGAGAGCGTATACAGTGATTGAGGAAGTATGTGAGGAGGGAGAAAATGGAATACAAATGGATGAACAAGGGCAAGAATGTGGGGAGGAATGGACGACTGAACAAATCAGAAAGGAGGTGATTGTTGGCAAACAGTTGAGTGAGAGTGAGCAAATGCAGGTGTGGCAGTTGGCAGGGGAGAAAAGGAGCGTATTGGCCCGAGGAGATGATCATCTTTGCTTAACAAAACTGTCTCCCTTCAGGATCCAGTTAACAGATGAGACTCCGATCTACCAAAGACCAAGACAGTTCTCCCCGCCAGTAATGAATGAGATAGAAGAGCAGTGTGAGGAATTAGAGAGAATGGGAGTGATTGAACAAAGCACAAGTCCGTGGAAGAGTAGAATAGTGCCTGTGCGGAAACCTGATGGAAGGATTCACTTGTGTGTGGACTATCGAATGGTGAATGAAAGGACAGTGAAAGACAGGTTTCCAATGTGCTTGATAAATGAAAGTGTATACTCTTTGCATGGAAAGAGGGTGTTTAGTAAATTAGACCTATTGAGGGGATATTACCAGATGCCAGTTGAGCCAGAGTCTCATCCCATAACTGCTTTCTTCACAGCCAGGAATCATTATATGTTCCATGCTCTCTCATTCGGACTTACAGCTGCACCTGCTGCATTTCAGAGAGCAATGAATAGTGTTCTTGGTAAGTTTGCAAGGGAAAATGGCATCTGTTTTATAGATGACATTTTGATTATGAAAGAGATGTTTGAGGAGCACCTGAAGATAATGAGAGAGGTACTGCAAGTGTTGGATGAAGTCGGACTATGAGCGAAACCAAGTAAGTGAGAGTGGTTCAGGGAAAGTGTGGCATTTCTGGGGCACAAGGTGAGTTTGAGTGGTATACAAAAGAGTGGAGAGTATATGGAAAAAGTCAGGGAGTTCCCGAAACCTCAGACCTGAGTGAAGGAGCGAGTTTGCTAGAATTGTATACAGATGTGAGTGGATTTTGTATGGGTGGGTGCTTGTGCCAGTTGCAGGGAGAGGAAGGACAGGAAGGAAGGAGAGTAATTGGGTATGTATCTAAAGCATTCAGTAAGGCAGAGCGGAAGTACAGTACGATTGAGAGAGAACTTGCGGCAATGAGGTTTTGTGTGAAAGCTTTCAAGTCATTTTTGTATGGAATGAAATTTATTTTAAAGACTGATCATCAGCCCTTGGTATATATGGAGAGAATGAAAGTTGTGGATGGAAGAATTGCTAGAATTTTGCTTGAGTTGAGTGAGTTTGATTATAAGATTGAGCATGTGCCAGGGGAAAGGAATTGTATGGCTGACCTTATGTCAAGAATACCTGGGGTGAATGAAAGGTGTAAGAAAGAGGTGGTCAACCCTGAGTATTTGCCAGTGGGAATAGTAAAGTTGCATGAAAGTAGGGGGGGGGTGACAGTTTGTTTGAAAGTGTATGGTATAGGTTGAAAGATTTGAAATTGGATGGATTAAAATGAGAATACCAGGGAGTGTGTCAACTTGTCAGACCTCACATCACTAAAGGTGGGACATCAGCATGATGGCTGATTACTGTGGGATGTTGAAACAGGATACTCCAGAACTATTACATAAAAGAAAAGGAACAGTGCTAAATCTTGAAAATCTTGGATTGACTTACAACTGAGTTACCAATATAAAGTGAGTGTGCAAATCCACAATGAAATAGTTAAGACAAATAAAAACATTTTAAAAAGATTAATTGACATGGTTTGTTATTTGGGAGAGCAACAGTTAGCATTTAAAGGACATGATGAATCACAAGAGTCGGATAACCAAGGTAATTATGTGGAATTGCTAAATTTATGTAAAAAAAAATATGACCTACTATCGAATTCTCATCTAAAGCATTCTAGTGTATTTTCTGGCCTATGAAATAGAATTCAAAATGACCTCATTGATAGTGTAGCTCATTGATAGTGTAGGGGAAATATTAAATAAAATTTAAGAGTGAAATAAGAGATTCCCCTTTTGTGGCTCTTATTTTAGATGAAATGACTGATCTAGAACTGTATCCAGCTTTCAAGTGTTCTGTGACATGTTACTATAGATGGGGAAGTTTGTGAAAGGTTTCTGGGATTTACAGATGTTAGTGCAGATCGAACAGTTCTTGGCCTTTCAAAGTGGGTGTTCAAATTAGTTGAATTAAATATTGAATCAAAATTTGCTGCACAAACTTATGATGGGGCAAGTGTGATACTGAAGAGTTAAATGGGCTTCAAAAGAAAGTTACAGAAAATATCCAGAAGCGCTTTTTATTCATTGCATGGCCCATAGATTGAATTTAGTTTTGTCACAATCTATGACAAACAAAGGAATGCGAGAAATGTTTTGCAAAACTTAGGCCTTTTCTTTATTTTTCTCCTAGTCAACAAAGCACATTCATCTTTTAGATTGGGAAGTGAAAAAAAGATTCCCAAAAGTGGCCCCTACTCGTTGGAGTTACAATCACTGCTTGGTTGAAACAGTTTCGAAGTACAAGGAAGAACTGATTGATCTATTTCAAATTATTGTTGATAATGGTGGTGATTGGGATACTGAAACTTATACCTGTGCCCAAGCAATTTTATCTAGCTTTAAAGATTTTAAGTTAAATTTATTGTTGAATATATTTGCTAGCATCTTCCCACACATAAATGTCATATTTGATATTCTACAGCAGGGGTTCCCAAATTGGTGTTCCACGGAACACTTGTATACCGTGAGAAGTGTTCCACGGAACACAATTTGGGAACCCCTGTTCTACAGAATAGAATATTTGACATATCCTATTGCATGAATAAAGTAAATGAACTGGTGACTATTCTGCAAAAAAAGAAACTGATTTTGATGAACTTTGGTCAGCCCGCACATTGCAAACCTTTCTTCATGTTTTGTTATTTTGATGAGAACTGAAAATGTAAGTGTACAATGCCATACCTACTATCTTTCCAGTGACCAGATGAATAGTTTTTGTTGTACATTTTTCCAGTTACTGGAAGAATATCCACAGCATAATAAATATTAGATCAATGGCCAGAAAAGAATGTAAAGTAGGATAAAAATTTCTTGGAGTAATACTTGCCAAGAACATACTCAGGTATGACTATATGGTACAAATTAAGCCCCATGTATCTAGAAAGATTTCTGGGAGTAACCCCCCCAAAATTTAAATACCACAATATAGCTACTTCCTAAACATAATTTATTAGTTCCTTATCAAACTCTTCACCCTTAATTAATGTACTGTACACTTGCACAGGAAAACTGCGCCAACACTGCTTTTATCAATATCCTTAAAAATGAGAATAATATTAACTGATGCCGATTTGTAGCCTCATGAGTGAAGATTTTAATATTAAAACTATTAAAGATCAAAGGTATCATATAAAACACACATTTAATTTTCATTTACAAATGTATGAATAAAATTTAGGCCTATATTGGGTTAATAAATACTTTGTTACCCATTAAGACATTCATTCCTATGTAACTAGTAGTAAAACTAGGCAAGTTATCCTTCAATTCTAACTAATGACATCTAATTAACAAGACAAAACAATTAACAAGTTATTATGGGCTAGATTAGGTTTTTTCAGTATGGATTGTTTGGTCTCAATGAGGAAATGGGTATAGGCCTAGGTCCCTTCAATTTATATTATCTCAAAAAAATCATCTGTTGCATTATACTGAAATTATATAATCATTTGAACAATTTAAAAAGTTTCTCTCATCTGTCCAAATTTAAACAAATTGAACTAAATTAAATAACTCAAATATTACACCCACAATCATCGGGCCAAAATTTAAAAAATGGGTAAAATGCAGTTTAGCGCACAGCTGGTGACCCCATTTTTAAAAAAAAAAATTTCTAGTGTAGTTTTGTCTCCTCTTTCCAAATAGAAAATCTAAATTTGTTGCAAATAAAAAAGTTACAGCTATTTAAAGTTTACCTAACCTAATCTAATCTAATCTAATATGACTTATCACTATTAAAACTAGGGATGTACTGATATATCAGTATCGGTGATATTGGTAGATTTTTAGTGATATCAGTACCAGCTAATATTTCAAAAGTACAATTTTTCCAAAATTATGAATAAAAGACTATTTAGAGGATGAAACTTCCAATATTTTATTGTTTTATCACTTCACATAACTCGTTATTTTTTTCACAAGGGTTAAGTTCTCGTGTAAAAATAGCAGCTGCTCCGTATGTTCAGGAGAGAGCCAATTTCTAGCAGCACTGGCAATGTTTCCTCTAATACTGAACATGCATTCGCTTGCAACTGTTGTTGATGGTGTTCCCAAATATATCTCAGCTAAGTTCCCCAAAGTTGGCAAAGTGCTGCTGTGCAACTTCCACCAACTGAGAGGGTCCTCAAGTCTACCAAAAATTTTCATACTTGAAT
Source organism: Bathynomus jamesi (assembly GCA_023014485.1). Lineage (NCBI taxonomy): Eukaryota > Metazoa > Arthropoda > Malacostraca > Isopoda > Cirolanidae > Bathynomus > Bathynomus jamesi. Next base: position 127,662 of record JAJOZX010006589.1, read on the forward strand.
GTATGGAATATGTAAAATAGGCTGCTAAATTTTGAAAAAGTTTACAAAATGTCCCAAAAATTTGTTTCAAACCTTGCCCAAGGACATTTCCTTAAAATCATAACTCATAGATTATATTACCTACTAGAACTATTAGCTATAAGTAAAAAGTTTATTTATGAAAACTGTACTAAGGAAAACTTGCCTGTCATTAATATAAGTTGTGATCTGAGGGAGTGCTGGAATCAGTATCAACATGGTTATCAGCCGATACTATTTTTAATTATCAGTATCAGTTATTGGCTAAAAAGCGATATCGGTACATCCCTAATTAAAGCCTTACTATTTATTGTTTGTAGAGTGAAGTACAGTCGACCCTCGACTTACGTAATTAATCCGTTCCGAGATGAGTTACCTACTTAACTCAAAAATGACTTAAGTCAAACCCCAAAATACATGTAAATAGGGTAATCCATTCCAGGACCCCAAAAAAGTATTGAAAATAAAATAATTACATTTTTTGATAAAAACAGTGCATATAAACAGAATTATAATGGTAATTAATAATTATTATTAAGAAACACCATCAGTAAAAGAAAATACATATTAAAAATTAATAATAAAAAATTAATTTAGACTTACATTGGAGAGAGAGTTATATAATGCACAGTAAAAATAACAATGAAATAACGTGAAATACCCGGCATCCTGCCAGTGAGTGGTCACGCACTGGGTTTGCAATTACGCAGCTATTATGCAACATGAAATAATTATGTAAGACGAATCAATTACAGTCAATGGGGGGCTTCTCGTAACTCAAAATTATGTAAGATGGTGATGACGTAAGTCGAGGGTCAACTGTACTGTCCTTTCATCAGGATGAGCTGCTCTAAACCATCAATCCTAAAAACTAACACAACACTGCTGGGTAAAATTTTTTTATTTGTGACAAATTTAGATTCCACATTTTGAAAGAGGAGACAAAACTGCACTAGAAACGCTAAAAAAAAAATAGGGTCAGCAGTTGGGTGCTAAACTCCAATTTAACCAAAAAATATAAAAAGCTTATATCCATTTCTTATATTAATATACCTCATTCACCTTCTGAGGGCAGAAATTTGTTAAAAAAAAGTGTTATGAAACAAAAATCCTATCTCTACTGCGTACGTAGCATAGAAAAGGTCTAGTTTAACTTTACATCACCTATTATGCATTTAACCCTTTAATGCTGAATGTTTTTGTAGGGTTAAGTCTAAATGTGTGTATTTGAAATGGTACGTATTCGACCCAGTTGGCGTTAGAGGGTTAAGAGAGATTCTCGTTTGAAATCTACTTACCAACTCCAAGTTTTGCATTAATAAGGGCATCACTAATGCTGTGAATTCCTCGGGTTGCTTTTCTCATTACTTTTGTAAAAGGTTCTTTTTCTGTCATTCTGAAATATTAACTTCCAATACAAAATTAGAGAACTGAAATAAATACATACCCTAATCAGTTAAAAGTTATTTCGGGTAAAATTCCAGAGTCAGACATAGTTCAGGGAGTCCATAATTACTTTAACCAAACTTAACCTACTCTAACCTAACATATTAGTAAGGGTTAAGGAACTCTGTCTCTGAACCATGTTTGGATATAGGAATTTCGTCATATTTTATATCTACTATCAAGTGGGCTAAAGCTTAATTTTTAAGCCATTTTCCATATGGCTCAGGCCCAATTAGGCCTATGTGATCAATATTCAACTGGTAGGGCCGAAGTTACCAACAGATTAGGTGGATAAAATAGCAAATTTTGTACATTTTTAAAACTTTTATTGTTTCATAATTAATTAAAACTTCGTTTCACATATAATTAATAAGTGAGTTTGGTTTTCAAATATGTTACTTAAGAGTCTAGTCTTATGTTATTTTGGTTAATATTTAGTTCCAAGGCCACTAGATTTCAGTGGTTTACTAATTTCACCCACCTGATCAATCAGGGAATCTTACTTCCAGAGGTTGATTGATTGATTGTTTAAATTTTTATATGGAAGAGCTCAGCCAGTAAGGCTATTCACATCCTCCAAAACCAAAACACCAAATTCTATGGGTGAACTTCCACTCTTTCTACATCAAGTAGAGAGTCTATTATTATCGGGATGAGATAGAAAGAGAAAGTACACCATAACCCTCTTCAGTTCTGGGGCCAACTCCAGAATACTCAGGGAGGGATGAATATGAGGCCTGTTAGTAGGTACTACTAAACATGAACTGATAAAAATGGAACCAAGTACTAAGTCAACAGTAACAGCCAGATGGAGTAACTAGGAGGTACTGTAACTGATTAATAAACCTGTGGAAATGGAATTTGGTATACATTGCAAGATTTAAAACTCTCTCAACTGCCCAGATGCCACTACAAACTTGAATGCTTTGTCCATAGTGAAGTTTATCAAGGGGGGAGAAAAGTTAACCCCACCTAAAAGGACAGATAAAGTAAAATCCCTAACACCATATCACAAAAGAGAGTACTCCATTTTTTTTCTTTGCTTAGCATAACATGGACAAAAAAGAAAGAAATGGGACAGTGTCTCTGGTAAATTAGAATTAACACAATGAGGAGAAGGCAAGTCCAATCTGGTGCAAGTAGGCCTGAAGTCCTACATGGCCAGAACAGAATCTAAATATTATGGAAGCTTTATAGTGAGAAGATGGTACAGGCCAATTTCTTGTGCCCCAAGAAGGATTAAACATTCCATAAAGAGTTGAGTGCAATAATCTCTCCCATTGGGTTTTGTAATGATTTTGCACTGCCACTTTAGCTACTGCAAAACCCTCCCCTGGATGGAAATATAGTGAAGTAGTAGCAGGGAGGGAATGAGCAGCCCTGGTCAGTCTATCAACCCGGAACAGTCTCATTACCTTTAATTCCAACATGGCTCAGAACCCACTGGAAGGAAACCAGAATTCCTAAAGCAGAGAAGGTCTTCAATAAAGAATGAATAGTAGTAGTTAGGGCCAGATATGTAGCAAGTGTGGGTGAATTGATCAGGTGAAGAGGGGTCGGGGAGTCTGTAACTATTAGGTCATACAAGATTACTTGTAGATACCAAAAAGCTTAATGCCTGTTGGGTTGCAAATAACTCTGCTGTCTATATACTATGATTGGGGGATAGTTTCCAGGAAAAATACCTATTATAATTTGAGACAAAAACAGCTGATGAACAAGATAATCCAGGCACATCTATCTTAGATCCATTGATATAAATATACAAGTAATCTGGATACTTCTCTTCCATGTATGGTATGAAACACTGCACAATCACTTCTTTGAAGACAGGAGGTTTATATAAAAATGGCACACACACACAGGTTGGTACCAGATTCAATCTCCAAGGTGGGAAAGAAGGGAATACTGGAACTGTAAAAAATTTAAATTTTAATTGATATTTATTAAGAAGTCCAGTAGCTCTAAAGAAGAAAGGTGACTTATTTGCCACAGTCCAGTCTACTGCGAGGATCAATGGATAATCTACCTTGAATGACTGACATAAAGGGTGAGAAAAGGGGGAAGCCAGAACATTAAAGTACTTCCTCAATGTAGATAGATCTCTATGGTACTGAAGGGCATGGAGACCAGTCTCACCCTGTAGGGCAATAATAGTAGATGGGAAAGCACCCAAAATGAGGCGCATGTCAGAATTATGCAAGGTTTCCAGTTTCTTCTTTAAGATTTTACCCAAGATGAATGATCAGTAAAAAGTGAGAAGTGTGGATCAATCTGCAACCCCATCTATGACAGGCAACAGATTTTAACGAGTTCAGATGTTTCATGCAAGAAGTCACCAGGTAGTTAATATGACAAGACCAAGTCACTCTGGGGCTATCAAGGACCATTCCCAAATTTACTGGAAGGATGTGACCATAGCAACTGGGGTGTTACTAATTTGGATACTGGGATTCACTTGAACCTTTTGATTTGTAAAGAACATAATTCTGGATTTTTCTTGATTCAGGGAAAGACCCCAGGTTCTGCACCATGATGAAAACTTATCAGTTGCTATTTGCAACATCTATTGGGCTTCTAAAGGGGTGTCTGTTACCACACAGAAAGTTGTATCATCAGCAAACTCTGATGATTGAACTAGTTCAATACTTGGTATATCCGAGAGATATGCAGTGAATAGCAATGGACTAAGAACAGAACCCTGGGGGTACACCCTTTTTAAAGGAGAAAGGTGTTGAGTACATGTCATTAATTAGTAGGGTACGGTGGTACCTGAAAAGTGCAGTCAGACAAGAAGTTGTCTAACCATCTTAAGTAGTAATCTACCATGAATATCCAAATTGCCTAACTTATAAAGTAGACCAGTATGGGAGATGGAATCAAAAGCTTGACTGAGGTCAAAAAATATAACTAACATTTTCTCTGCCAGAGAACTTGGCATATAAAAGTTTCCAACCTCAAAAGTTGATCCATGGTGCTTCTCTTCTTACAGAAACCACACTGCAAATCTTGAAAAATGTAACATTTCAAAAATCCATAACTGCTGCTGATGGACCATCCTCTCTAGTACTTTACCCAAGCAAGATAATAAGCATATGGGATGATACAAAGATGGACTAGAAGGGTTTTCCTGTGGTTTGAGGATAGGAATCAGTAATGCCTGTTTCCATGATGAAGGAAAAACTCCTGTGCTTAGGCTATCATTGAATGCTGATAATAGAAATGGCAAGTACTCCAACAGAAGATGACTAAGAAAATATTTATGTACAGTATATTATCCAGTCCCATTGCTCCATATGGAATGTTCATGTTGCCTTAAGGAGAACTGTAATTCCTGCAATGTAAAATCCAGGTTATAATCCTTGTAATCAAGAAATAAGGAAGATGGCATGTCCCTGCAAAAATCTTCATCTTCAATAACTGCTACAGTCCCAAAAAATGAATGGAAGGTTTCCAAAACTTCAGCTTTGGTATGTACATCACTTAGTACAGAACCATTTACAACAATAGGGTAAGTAAAGGGTGAATCAGTACCCTTAATGATTTTCCTACATCTGAGTCCATACCTTGATGGAAGGTGTAGTGAAACTGAGGTTTGAATAAAACTGACTCCATGAAACTCTCTTCACCTTATGAATAGCAGGGATGGGGTCAAATACAATTGCCCAAATACAAATATAGATACAAATACACTATTTTTTTTATGGCCAAATTCAAATACAGATACAAATATTCAAATTTATAAATCCCCAAATACAAATACAAATATGAAGCTTCAAATACAAATAAAATGCAAATACAATTTTTACTGTATTTGCAAATTTCGTACCAATTTCATCCTAAATATAAACAGATAATATTTACTTGACTTCGGCTACCCCTCAAGTAAGACAATACTGGTGTAGTGAATACTCTTATTTTAGTTTCAAGATAAATGTTAATTTTACCGTCTTGAATTTTGGAATAGCTATAAATTCATTTTAAATTAGTTACCCATCATAATTCAATTGTAAACCACATTAATACTAATTTTATGTATACTGTATTATTTTATTGTATGTAAACATAATTAATTATATATCACAATTGTCAGTTAATTATTTATATTCAAATAATTATTTTAATCTAATACCATGTCCATTTTGCAAATAAATAATAGAAATCCAAGGGTTATATTTTCCATCCTTGGTACTGTCGCAGTTTCGCCTAACGGACTCAATACGGCTAGTGAGATAATCACTGGTTGGCACTTAACCAGCGGCAGTGCTTATGGCTACATCATCCAGGTTAACCTATACCGGATAGATGCGCTACGGCCCCAAGCCGTAGCTTGCCTAGGTCCAATGACGATGACGATGAAAACCAACAATTGGTGACCCCGGAGTTGGATTCCCCCCTTTTACCCGAATGACTAGGACTAGACTGTAACGTCGTTCGTGCCCATCACCCCCTTCACCCGAGCAACTAGGACCAGACTGTAACATCGCTCGTGCCCTCTGCCCCTCACCCCTGCCCGTGCGCTCGTCTCAACCTCCACTCCTTCGTTGGTAACTTGTCGTCTTGCTTGTACGTCAGCAAGCATAGGAGAAGATGCCTGACGACGCTGGTGCCATCTCCCACTTGAGCGTAAAGCTCCCTGTCTTCTGGCCAGGTGATCCATTTATTTGGTTCCACCAAGTGGAATCACAATTCAACTTGGGAAGGATCACCGCTAGCAGGACAAAATACGATCATGTTTTGTCCTCTCTACCAGCGAGCATCATCTCTGAAGTCTGTGACGTCATCGTGTCTACTTCCACAAGTGAGGACCCATACAACGATCTGAAGTCTGCCATCCTGTGCCACACCACTGTCTCCGAGCGTGAGAAACTACATCAGTTAATCTCAAAAGAAGAACTTGGAGACCGTAAGCCCACTCCAATGCTGAGGGCTATGCAGTGCGCTCTAGGCGAACGTGCACAAACCTTCGATAAGGACATCTTTAGACAGTTGTTCTTGCCGAAACTTCCTCCATCAGCTCAGCGTGTCTTGGCCACTATGGATCCTGCTACTCCAGTTGATAAACTAGCAGAAACTGCCAACAAAGTAGTGGAGATTGACACAGCTCCGGTCAACAACGTGAACACACAATCGGAACTGGAGTTGAAAGTGGAAGAGTTAAGTCAACAACTCAACCACGTTTGTTCTCTGCTACAAAATCAACGGCAAAGAAGCCATTCTCGGTCAAGATTTACGAAGAGGCATCGTTCGAGTTCCGGGAAGATCTGCTTCTACCACTCAAAATTTGAAAGAAGGCTAGGAAGTGCATCCCCTTGCAATTTTTCGTCAGAAAACCCCGGCAGCGAGTCCTAATGGCGTCTAGTACTCGCACTGCCAACCTGTTATTCATAAAGGACAGGAACTCTGGTGTCAATTTCTTGGTCGATACCGGAGCGTCAGTCAGTGTATTCCCTCAAAAATCTGGTCATACGCACTCGGAATCTCCGCCTCTATACGCTGCTAACGGTTCACGCATACCCACGTATGGTACTCAGTCGCGTGAACTAAACTTGGGCCTTCACCGATTCTTCAAGTGGATTTTCATCTGTGCTCAAGTGCAGCATCCCATATCGGCGCTGACTTCCTCCAGCATTTCAAACTCCTGGTGGATCTTGACAAGCGACGCTTATGCGACCAGGCCACACTGCTTTCTGTTCTTGCCAAACAGGTTGCCCTTCCGGATGCCTCGAACTCTGCACTTTCTCTCGTTCCCCCTAATTCTATGTACCAGTGCCTTTTCCAGCGATATCCAGGAATTCTTCAACCGATGCAGATGGGTGATACCATTAAGCACACCATTACCCATCACATTACAACAAAAGGTCCCCCTGTGTTTGCAAAACCCAGATGTCTTGCCCCGGACAAACTGAAAGCTGCCAAATCAGAATTCCAGCTTATGATAGATCTTGGGATAATAAGACCTTCCAAAAGCAGTTGGTCCTCTCCCCTACACCTGGTCCAGAAGAAGTCAGGAGACTGGAGACCATGTGGGGATTACCGGTTTTTGAATTCAACAACCATCCCGGACCGATATCTGGTACCAAATGTCCAAGACTTTACTTCTCTTCTCCACGGCAAATCTATCTTCAGTAAAATAGACCTCGTTAAGGCTTTCCACCACATTCCCGTAGAGCCTTCGGATATTCCCAAGACTGCAGTTTGTACACCATTTGGGTTATTCGAATTGTGAAGATGCGTTCGGGCTACGGAATGCTGCGCAAACCTTCAGAGGTTTATAGATGAGGTCACCAGAGGCTTAGACTTTGTTTATGCCTACATCGATGATTTGCTTGTGGCCAGCTCAACGGAAGAGGAACATAAGGAACATCTTTCACTCCTCTTTCAATGCTTAGAACAATACGGTTACTATTAATGCATCTAAGTGTGTGTTTGCACAGCCAACCTTGGAATTTCTTGGTCACACGATTTCGCAGCACGGAATTACCCCCCTTCAGGACAAGTGTGAAGTGATAAAAAATTACCCTATGCCAAATAATCAGCGCGAGTTACGTCGGTTTCTAGGTTTGGTAAATTATTACCACAAGTTCATTAAAAACTGTGCCAGTGTTCTTGCTCCTCTACACGCTATGATCACACACAAACGCAAGGTAACAAAATTGGTATGGTGTAGCGATAGTTTACAGGCGTTCGACAATGCCAAAAATGCTATCAATAGTGCATTGTCTCTGTCATTTCCTATCAGTGATGCCCCCCTAACTCTGACGGTCGATGCATCAGATGTTGTGATCGGTGGGGTGTTGGAACAAACCATTAACGGTCAACAAGCACCCATCGTGTTTTACTCGAAAAAGCTGCAGCCAGCCCAAACGCGTTATAGTGCTTTCGGACGTGAACTTCTTGCTATTTACTTAAACGTGAAGCATTTTCAACATTTCCTTGAAGGCCGAGAGTTTTGTGTTTTACCGACCACAAACCTTTGGTCACTGTCTTCAATAAAAACAGCTGTAACCACTCTCCAGAGTCATCAGGCAACTCGATTATATCTCGCAATTTACCACAGATATCCGCCACATCAAAGGTGTCTTGAACACTCCAGCGGATGCACTTTCAAGAATAGAGATTACTTCTGTTACCCTCAGCTCTACACTGTGGAATGCTATTGCACAGGATCAAGATAAGGATACGGAACTACAAGACCTGCTCAGAGAAGACTCCACTCACTCACTTTCCCTCAAGAAAATGAGTATGCCAGGATTGTCTGTGCCCCTCTATTGCGACGTATCAACAGCTGCTATTCGCCCTTATGTCCCTCCATGTCACAGACAAGCAGTCTTCACGGATCTTCATAAGCCCTCCCATCCTGGTATCCGTGCTTTGCAACACCTGGTTACCTCTCGCTTTGTTTGGCCCTCGATGCGGAAGGATGTCAAACATTGGACCAAAACGTGCCTTGCCTGCCAGCGTGCCAAAGTCCAAAGGCACACCAGGTCCCCCTTTGACACATTTCCACCCCCATCCCAGCGATTTGAGGTAATTCATGTAGACATTGTTGGCCCTCTTCCAGTGATTCAAGGCGAACGTTATCTGCTCACCTGTCTCGACCGCTTTTCCAGATGGCCTGAAGCCATCCCACTTCCTGATATCCAAGCGGACACTGTTGCAAGAGCCTTTCTTCATGGATGGGTATCAAGATTTGGATTGCCGACAAAAGTCATCACTGACCAAGGTCGCCAATTTGAGTCTTCGCTTTGGAAGAAGTTTACCAGCTTGTTGGGTACAGTACATGCGCATACCTGTGCGTATCATCCGCAAGCTAACGGCCTCATCGAATGCTTCCATCGCCAGCTGAAGTCATCCCTTGTGTGTCACGAAGACTCCCATTGGATGGATAAGCTTCCACTCGTGTTGCTTGGTATTCGCTCTGCATTTAAGAGTGATCTGAAGACTACAGCGGCTGAACTAGTCTATGGAACAACACTGCGGCTACCAGGTGGCTACTTCACTGCAGGGGATAAGTCATGTGATCCTACGGAATTCGCTCAAACACTTTCCTCTCACATGCAGTCCCTTCAGCCTGTTCCCCCTCGATTGACTAGCCAAGAGAACATCTTTGTTTCCCCAGCCCTCCAGTCTTGCACCCACATTTTCGTTTGTGTACCTGTCCCAAAACGGCCTCTCCAATGTCCATATGACGGGCCCTATGAAGTTCTCCGACGTACGCGCAAATCATTTCTCATCCAGCGCGGTTCCAAGGTCGACAAGGTTTCTATCGATCGTCTTAAGCCTGCGTTTTTGGAATCAACCTTAAGCGAGGTACATGTAGCTACCAAAAAGGTCCAGGGGAAATCTGTGCCATTCGGAACTCTTTGAACTTCCTCTCTGGTGGGGGAGTGTGTAGTGAATACTCTTATTTTAGTTTCAAGATAAATGTTAATTTTACCGTCTTGAATTTCGGAATAGCTATAAATTCATTTTAAATTAGTTACCCATCATAATTCAATTGTAAACCACATTAATACTAATTTTATGTATACTGTATTATTTTATTGTATGTAAACATAATTAATTATATATCACAATTGTCAGTTAATTATTTATATTCAAATAATTATTTTAATCTAATACCATGTCCATTTTGCAAATAAATAATAGAAATCCAAGGGTTATATTTTCCATCCTTGGTACTGTCGCAGTTTTGCCAAACGGACTCAATACGGCTAGTGAGATAATCACTGGTTGGCACTTAACCAGCGGCAGTGCTTATGGCTACATCATCCAGGTTAACCTATACCGGATAGATGCACTACGGTCCCAAGCCGTAGCTTGCCTAGGTCCAACGACGACGACGACGACGACGAAAACCAACACTGGTATAGTACTTATTGTATAAAACTTAACATTGCAATACTTTGGCTCTTATCAAACTAGACTTCATTTTCACACCAAGGCAAGAAAAGTAACAAATTCCTCTTGTTTATTATTTTTATTAGAGAAAATTACTTCACACTTCTTGATATTTCTGCACTTTTGCATAATTAAAGAAAATAAATTCATATTTCTCAATGTTTGATTTTTACTGTTCACATCAATTTGTAGTTATATGCACAGGTCCTTGCACTATATGACTGTTTTATTATAATGCATCCCCGCAAGGGGGTCCAAGCATGTACTTAAATTACATTAGTGTATTTGACTGTATTTGAAGCAAATACGGCAAATAAAAGGCTCAAATACAAATTCAAATATGCAGCTTTTTAAATTCTCAAATACAAATACAAATATCCATTTTTGTGTATTTGTAAATACAAATACGTATTTGACCCCCATCCCTGATGAATAGTATGATGAGCTATAGCAGTTGCTTTATTTAGGAGGATCTTATTATATAGAGTTGGGTGATGAGAATAAAAACATTGAGCATGATGTCCTATTACAATCCTCTGTCCACCAGCATTTGTGGTATTTAGGAACAAAATTTCCTGTTTTCTTCAGTGTGGAGGTACAGTACTTGTTTCCACTAATAAGGCTATAAAATATTGAATTTTTCATCTAAGGACCCCTCTACAGAGGGGGTGTCAGGAAGAGCACTAGACCAAATTCCCCAATCTATGTCATGTACAGTGGGCCCTCAATGTTCATGAGGCTCTCTGTTCATGATTTTGCAAATTCGTGATGACCCATTTTACTGCCATGTTTTGGTAAATTTGCGAATGACTCCGCATATTCATGATTTTGTCACATGGCATCTGCAACACTGCCCACGCAGGTTGACACAGGCTCAGTTGCGCTGTCTTTCATTGAGTGAGGATCTGTCATTTCATGCTCTTCAATGCCAGTGTACTATATTTAGTGTGTTATTTAGTCATTTATAAAATATTATTGCTTTACATAATTGTTTATGTAATAATATTGCTTTATATTACATACAGTAAAAAGTTTTATTTACATAAAATATCATTGTTTATGTAATATTACAGTAACATTATTGGTTTTTATTAGTGTTTGATATGAATAATTTTATTAAAATAAAACTTTTTTGGCATTTTAAGGATATTTTACACTGCCATCCTGAGCTTTTGGAACCAATTAGCCATTTTACATTGAAAATGGATCTCATTATTCGCAATTTTGCAATTTGGGACATTTTTCTCGATCCCAATTAATTACAAACAATAAGGGCCCACTGTAATTTCCAGGTTGGATGTCATTTATGAGATGTGGATACTGGTGAAATTTGCAGAGCAGTGAGGACAGGGAAGTGATGATTATCCAGACTTCCAACAACAGTCACAGTAGAGTTAGGAGCAAACCTACCTTTACATAAAGAAAGATATAATGTTGAATAACTTCCATTATTTATGTTAAATCTTATAGGGAGATCAACAGGAGTCAACAGCACAAAATCCAAAGAAAGAATAAAATTATATAAATTTAAGGCAATTGATGTTGGAGAACCTGACATACCTGTATTGCAACCCCTGTGTCTACCATTAAAATTGCCACAAATAAAAGCTTGTTGACCGAATTGACCTGCATAGTGTTTGACCTCTAAAGCAGTTAAAGGAAGGTGTGGATTATGAACTGTAAGTATATCTAAAGTACCACTGTTTACTTTTGAAGGTATTTAAAGCAGGGACCTCGAGAACTCCTGCAGGGAAGGGATGGAGGGGTAATGGTCTAAGTACAAACAAATCTGAATGAATTAAAAATAGCACCCACCCACCCCCAGCCAACCCTATCTGCCCTGATCCGAGTGTAATTAATAAATGTAGGCTGGAATCTAGAGGTTAACCAGGTCTCACAGACTGCTACTAAATGGGGTTTTTTAGTATAAATAAAAAGTTTAAATTCTGACAAGTTAGAATGGAGACTGTGGGCAATCCACTGAACAAACAAGGTTAGAAACCTTAGGATATAAAATATTAAATGGGTTTATAAATTTGGACATGACATTTCTGTTTGGGTGTAGGCTTAGGTTTCAGTTTATCAAGGAACTTTGTCAGCTGGTCAATTTTGAGATCAGTGCGAAAAGCATCATTAAATAAAGAAACAAAATCAGATAAAGTACTCAAAGTCTTCTTGGAGAGACTACTATCACTCTGAAGGGTGAAACTGAATGAACTTAAACAAAGCACTTTAATTATGTCAGACAACAGAGCCACAGGTCTAAAAAAGGGTAGAGGGTTCAGAGCCCACAGTTCCACCATCAATCCCTGCTCCAGGTGGCCCTTGGGACATTGCCACAGTTGAGCCAGGGATCCGCCTCACAACCCCACTCCAAGAATTTTGGAGAGAGAGAGAGAGAGTGTTACAAGGAAAAGTACCTCAAAAGGCCTTGCGGCCCATACCGAGGAGGTACCAATGGCAACGGGTGCCACGGAAAATTTTCTACACACTCAAATAGTGTGCAAAATTTGGTCTAACCTTTTCTTGAACTGATCCACAGAGGAACTGTTCACAACTTCCGAAGGTAACCTGTTCCATGTGTCACAGATCTAATACGTAAAGTAATTCCCACACACACTAGTCCTAAACCGTTTCAAATCCAACTTCCAACCATTGTTGCGAGTTGGGTTATCATTTAAACTAAACATACTTCTAAAATCGACATCGTTGAACCCGCGTAAGAGCTTGAAAACCTCGATCAGTTGACTGCGCAGCCTCCGAGTTTCAAGCGAAAACAAGTTCAGGGCGCGTAACCGTTGATTGTAGCCCATATGCCTAACAGAAGGGATTAACTTTGTGGCCCTCGCCTGCACTCGCTCCAGCCTCTCAATATCTTTCCTGAGGGTGGGTGACCAGAACTGCACAGCATACTCCAGGTGCGGCCGAACAAGGGAATTGTACAGTGAGAGCACAATCTCCTTGTTCCGAAACTGAAATTGCCTCCTGATATAACCCAGTAGTTTCTGGGCTTTCTTCTCCACCTCTACACACTGTTTCGTAAACTTAAAGTCGCTGCTAATTAGCACACCCAAGTCCTTTTCTAAATCAGTCACCTCGATATTACTACCCAACATCGAGTAGTCCGACTTGGGATTGGCGTAGCCAATGTGCATCACTTTGCATTTACCCAAGTTAAACAGCATTTGCCATTTTTCGGACCACTCTCCTATCCTACCTAGGTCCGCACGCAGTTCCTCGATCGCTTCGGGCGTCCCAACATTGGCCCCAAGCTTGGTGTCATCAGCAAATTTGGCAATCCAACTGACGATGCCACCATCGATATCATTTATGTAAATGATAAACAACAGTGGCCCCAAAACGGAACCCTGAGGAACCCCACTAGTGACCGAGGCCCAACCCGATCTAGCCCCTTTAATTACCACCCTCTGCCGCCTATTCCTCAGCCAGTTTTCAATCCACCTACCTATTTCCCCACCGATACCCAGCACGTGCACTTTTGCCATTAGCCGGCAGTGAGGTACCTTATCAAAGGCTTTCTGAAAGTCGAGATAAAGTATATCAATAGCCCTACTCTTATCGTACTCACTCAACATGATGTGGAAAAACTCGAGCAAGTTGGTGAGACACGACCTATGCCGTCTAAACCCATGTTGGGAGTCCCCAAGCAGCTTGTAGGAATCCAGATGGTCAACGATCCTATCAGCTATTATCCCTTCTAATAATTTACCTACAACTGAAGTGAGACTAATGGGACGATAGTTCCCTGGACTTTCGTGATCCCTTTTCTTAAAGATAGGGGTCACGTTGGCTTCCCTCCAGTCACCAGGCACCTGGCCCATCTCCAACGATTTGTTGAAGACTGTAGCCAGGTGGGGAGCCACCTGGTCGCGCACTTCTCGCAACACTCTGGGGAGAAACTGGTCTGGCCCAGGAGCCTTAAACGCGCTCAGTTTGTCTATCCTATGGGCAACGACTGTTGCGGTACATCTAACACTATCCAGGCCAGCACCTTCGTGCCTCACGCCTGGCTCGGGGATGACGCGGGTATCCTCCCTGGTGAACACTCCCGCAAAGCAGAGGCTTGCCACCCGTAGTTCTTCATTACGTTTCACTAGCCTAACCTTCGCCTTCACTTCCCTACACAGGCGGACATACGCTTCAGTGTTCTCGTGGGAAGGATTGGCCTTCACCCTCCTATACGCTACTTTCCTATTTCGGATAGCCGAAGCGATGTCACGATTGAACCACTTAGGCTGCATTGAAGCAGGGGTGACTGGTTTTGAGGGTATGGCAGCAGACTGCAGCACCATAAACTCGTCCCGGAATGCACTCCACACTCCCTCAACATCGCCGCCAACCTCTAACCCCATATCTCCTACGCTATCCCTGAGGCTAACAAAGTTCGCCCGCCGGAGATCAAGCTTACTGCCTCTCGAGTTACTATGCTTCACCCAAGGGACGCACACACGGAACCTAATAAGACCGTGATCACTCCCGCCCAATGATTCGTCAACGGTGAGGCCAGTGACGAGGTTGTCTTCGGTCGTGAATACTAAGTCTAGAACGCTTTCGCCTCGTGTAGGCTCGTTGACCCACTGAGTGAGGAAGTTCTCATCAGCAAAGTCAACTAGCCTCCTCCCTTCAGCATCGGCAGTCCTGTTTTCCCACTTTATGCCGCGACAGTTGAAGTCTCCTAAAACTACACACACCCTATCCCCTAGCAGGCTACTGAGTTCGGTGTACAGGGCTGTATCCTCCTCGAGGAGGAGATGCGGAGGTCTGTACACCAAGATTAACCTATAGTTCGTCCCTCCCACATTCAGATCGACGCCAAGCAGCTCCCGTTCCGACCGGAACTGGCAGTCAACCGGACTCAACGTGTCTCTGACGTATATTAGTACCCCACCCCCCTCCCACGGGTGCGGTCTTTGCGAAACATTCTATACCCGGGAATTTTGAACTCCCCAACGTAGTCCCTACGATCAGTATGAATCCAGGACTCGGTGATAGCAACGATATCCTGGTATTCTGATGCTAAGAGCGCCCATAGCTCACGAAACTTGTTCCTAATTGACCTAGCATTAAAAAGCATTGCACGAAGGGAGCCTTCCCTATTCTGACCACCCCCTAGCACGACCCGTTTCCTGAACAGCCAGGGCTGTCGGGAGTTGAAGAGCCCCTCACTAACGAGGGGGCAACTTCCGCAGGAGACTGAGCCCCCTCCAACGTAGGAGGAGGGTCACCCACCTGTACTTCAACGTACCCTTCAGTTGAAGGTACGTCCGCCACCGGCTCATCCTCATCTCTCCCCGGACTCGACCTCACCATTCTGTATAGGTGCCGGTTGAGCAGCGCGCCTAGCACACCTTTACCCTTGTTATTGAGGTGGACACCATCCCTCTGGTAAAGGTCCCACCTACCCGAAAATGCATCGAAGGGGTCAATAAACTTCACGCCCAGCGGAACGCACAAGTCTTGTACCCTCTCGTTGATGCCAATGACCTTACTGAGCGCGTGGTCACTGGCATCCATTCGCGGTAAAATACCCATTAACATTCCCCTGTCTGTCTTCAGTTTTAGATCATCCGCAAGAGACATGATCTTGGTGATGATCCCTTCTGTAAGACCTACCCCACCGCCTTTGAGGAACAGGTCATTGCCACCAGCGTGGACAACGATCGCAGTCCTCCGACTAGCCACGCGCACCTTCTCTACCTCCTTCCTTAAGTGCGCCGTTCCCCGCCCAGGTAAGCACCTTACCTTCCTCCCATCCCGGTTTGCTGAAGCAAAGTACTTCTCCTGGCCCCTGATCTGCGAGTCCCCAATCAAAACGGTGTCTTCCTCCTTCGAGCACAGGAGACTAAAGCGGTTAGAGGTCTTGACAGGGGCAACTGGGGTCTCAGGCTTCGGCTTTGCAGCCTTCTTGCCCGAGACCTTTCGAAACCCGTCGCCACCCATACACGCAGTTATACCACCCGACCCACCCCGACTGGTAGCTACATCCTTCGGTTTCTTTGGGCCATCAGCAGGCCCCTTCCCACCCTTTTTCTTCATTGGCCCCTTCCCACCCTTCTCTATCAGCCCCTTCTTTGAGCCCTCCCTTTGTTCTAGATACTTAATCTTACAGTTTGAATCTGCTGGTGTGTTTTTAATTTGATCTTGTCCACTGGGTTGGATTTCCAGTGCTACGACCCTAGCTTCAAGCTTTTTTACTAATTCCTTTAGCTCTTTAACTTCCTTTTCATGGTTGTCTCTAAGTTTACAAAACAAACAAACACACTGAGGGATGTGATATCGCTGATACTACCCTCTGGGAAGTCTACGCACCAATGATTAACTTTACATTTAAAGCATTCTGCTTTCAATTTAGCTGGCCCTGCCATATTTTCTCTGTTTTGTTTTTTTCTGAATACTCTGAATAAGATAAAGCGTTCTAGCAATGAAAACTATCCAAAAACGTTATGACCAGTATATAAAAAGGGGGGGGGGGGGGTGAATTCATCCCGCGCGTAGACGCATCCGCCTTTTTGCAAGTGACGCTCATTCCTTCCAGAAGACTGCACCGACCAAAGGTCTCCCCAGGGGCCGGACCGTCCCAAACGTGTCGCAGCTACCAACTGACAAACACTCGCGACGCAAGCGTCACGGATTTTCCGCCAGGAGCGACAGCGAGATGCAGCCCCTTACTAGTCACTCACAAGCGGCCAGACTCTTAGAATCCAGTGTTCAAGGGATATCCCACCAGACCCAGAGGCTACGCCCGAGACTTTACGCTGGCCTGGCAGCCAGCTGGGCAGTAAAGCTCTCTCACCTCAGAGCAGTACAGCCAAGCACCATCAATTGGTCACCAAAGAACGGTCGCAGGGGGCTGGTCAGGCCATTACGCGTTAGGAATGGGCTTAACGGGGCACTAGCCACACTCCATTCATCGCGCCCCTATGCCTGGGACCCCTCCATCCCAGTCTCTCACAACCTACGAGCGTTAAATGGTGTTATTTATAGAGGTTCCAAAGCCTCTCTTCCCACGCATGAGGTGCAGTAGGGTCCTAATAGTAAAAGAAGAGAAAAAGACTTAATACTAAAAGAAAAGTTTTTTTTTTTTGCAGAGAGAGAGAGAGAGCCTTGAGTCTCCTCTCTTGACACAATAGGTAGGTTTTGGTCGAACAGGGAAGTCACTACTTGTAAATGTTCTTTCTGAGGCTACATTAGGGTCTTGATTTTGAAGAACAGATCTAGCTTCACTATAAGAGATTAGATGTAAGTTTAAGCCTCTCTATTTCTTGTGCAGTTCTAAAGTAGGAGCAACCACTGAAACTAGCTGTATGGGGACCTGAACAATTGGCACAGATTTTATTAGTATTTGGCCAAGAGGAGAAGACATGGTTTTCCAGAGCAGTAAATACATCTTACTGTTTATGACTGACAAGACTGAGCCATATGACCAAATACCTGGCACTTAAAACATTGAATCAGATGTGAAATAAACTGACAAACTCTATAAGGTATATAAGCTATATAAAAATCTTTGCTGGAAGAACTTGAGCATTGAAAGAGACTTTAACCTGTTGAATTGGAACATATGAAGAACCTGTTCTTTTTCTAAGTCTATTGACATTTGCTACTGGATGACCATTATTAATTAACTCATCCTTAATAGCTAGTAGATCTTCCTCCAGATCAATAGGTCCTATAACACCATGTACAATATGGGTGTCATTAACCAGAGCAATCCACCTCCCATGGGTCCCAAAAACTGGGAGGGAAGGGCAGCGGTGGTCTTTATTTGCACTTTGCCAGTGTGTCTCTGGAAGACTAGTGCCTGAATATCCAACCCATGGAAAGGCGAATCCCTTAGTGCTATGCTAAAAGCCAAAGGTCTTGATGCAAAATAGATGATTCATTGGAGTAATCCTATATAAAAGGGAAGCCTTCACTGGGTCTAAGAGCTCTGAACCTATATGGGCCATAGGCCTATTAGGAGGAGCCCAGCTAGGACCAACATTGCCCAGTCCCTGGAGACCAGACTGGGAAGAAACATTTCCCCCAGCCACATCAGCATCAGTAGGCCCATCCACTACTCTACTCCTAACCTTAAGTGGGGGTGAATGTAGAGGGAGAGAGAGCTTCATTCCCTTTGAACTCTTAAATGTTGAACTAAGTTTAAATCTTGTGTAGGTCTTTGCTATTGGTAATCAGAAGTGCCTAGAATTGCTTGTTAACAAAAAGTTCAAATTATTTATTACTGAAACCAGGAGTGTGGTGTTGAAAAATTTTCCAGGGCTGCAGTTGAGATTGATCCTGCATTTTGGAATTGTTTTTTTGACTGGTACAAGATCACTCCGGTGCTACCTGTACTTGTTTGTACAGGCCTAGCTTAGCTTATTCTGATAGCCTAGCCTAACCACAAGGTAAGAATCCCACTTGATCTAACCTGAGTAACTACTTCAATATAACTAGATAGTATCAAAGTGGGTGAGTCAACAAAATCTTTAAGCCTAGGACCTAATTAAGCAACATAGCCTACCCTACAAAAATGGGTTTTGACAGTGACTGTAGAGTTTGTAAAAAAAAAGTTAAGAGTAAAGATAGAGCTATTGCATGTGAGAGATGTGATGACTGGTACCAGTATCATGTAAGCTGCAAAGACCTTACAAATGATATATATAAAGATATAAATGCTGCTTCTAAACTTAATGTCAACTTGATGTGGTTTTGTGACAAGTCTAGTACTGTAATAAAAATTTTAATAAGCCCAGAGGGTTTATTAGTGAGGGAGAGGCCAGACCAACTTATAGATATATTGCAGTTCAAGTTTGGCCTAGACCTGGGCCTAATACTGTAAATGAGGCTGAAACTCAGAAACAGCCTGAACCCAATGTTTTAGTTGGGCCTAAGTTAACACAAAATAGGCCAAATGAGTTGGAAAAGCCAAAGAAAACCTGGAAACCCAGGATTTTAAAGCCAAATGAAAATGTTTTAATAGAATTAACAAATAGATTTCATTCATTTTCTATAACTGATGCATGTATTGGAAACAGTACAAATTCGACCCAGTCGTCCAAAAGAGGTTAAATTTGATTTATAGAATGGTCTATGCTAGTAAGTACCAAATTTCAAATATCAGCTCAATCAGAGTTATGGCTCAAAAGTTATGCTCCCCCCTTTTTTGAGGGGGGACAAAAACTGGACATTTTCAAACCACCATAACTCAGTCCCTAATTGGCATAGAACAGTGATTTAAAGTGTGTGTATTAAGGGTAATTGCACACATAACAAATTAGCATAAGCAGAAAAAATGGCTAAAATTAACAGCAAAAAATTACAACACTTTATTCCATATATGAAAATAAAAACCCACTCTAATAGACAGAGTTTATTTCCACGACATTTTCGACGCCCACTGGGTTTTTATTTTCATATTTTGACCTTCACGTAGAAAAAAAGTTTTTTGCACTTTATTCCATTTGAAGGGGTCCTACCCCACCTAAATTACAGATTTTTTAAATTTTCACATACAAAAAATGTTTCAACCTTATTCTACCAATATATGAAAAGAAATATATGTGTATTTGCATATAAAATAGGTATTTACAGATTTGAAAATGACTACTTTCACTTAAGAGACAATAATTTCTAACAAACTGTTCAACATTCTCATTGACTTCTGGTATATAGATTAGTGTACTTGTTAAAAATGTAAATACATGTGTTAAACTAGTATTCTAAGAGCTAAACATAAAACATTAGTACCTACCATAAAATATCTTCCCCCATTCGATTGTTGTGTAAATTGGTTGAACAAAAAATCCCATGTGGACATTAAAAAAGTGGCAATCCTACCCAGGATAACTATTGCCTAATGAGAGATATCTTTATTTTGTTTTCTGTGATGCGCAAAGCATTCACTGTTCTCATTTAATGTATATATTTTTTTTCATTTTGAACAGATTTATGTACATATACGCATAGTGTTTTAAATAAGTAAAAGTGTTTGATGAAAATGTCTACACATAAAAGCTATAACAAGCACTGTTGCAACCCTTTTGAACTGCACAAAAAGCCCATTCTGCGAAACTTGAGGCCACTTCCAAAGCTTGTTGAAAATAGTGACCCTAAATATAATTTCAGTGATGAATCGGAAGTTTGTATAAATTGTCTGAAATTAATTAAAAACATGCAAAACCTGAAGAATTATTCAGACTGCCAGAAGCAATAACTAGTAGTATTGAGAGTATGACTACTTCACCTGACATCCCCAGAAAAAATTCGAAGAAAATGTACTGAAACGGATAAAGATATTCAACGAGATCTTAATGCAATTTTGGAGCAACTTCATATTACCCCAGTGAAATTACATAAGTAACTAGCTATTAATGTGTGTACAGATAATGCATTTTTATACTGTCAGCTGAAATTTAATTCAGATATAGTTGTCTTATATCTAATACATATATATATATGAAATTATCTAAAAAATATACTTCAGTTCAGAAATTCAGATTGTTGCCACTAGATGTCATACTTATATTTATTAATTAATTGTATTTCAAATATTTTTCAGATGCCCTGAGCAGTGGAAGCAGATCAAAGGCAGATTCACAAAAATACAAAAAAGCTTCAACCTCCCTCAAGAGGAAGTTAGAAACTGCATTTGCCACTGAAGTTCAAGATGTTGGTGAGCCACTGAGTAAACAGCATCTCAAAGAAGTAGATTTGGAGAGGTAAGAAATTAAAAATAACACAGGCCTGCAAAATTGAGGATCCTAAAAACTTTTTTGAAACTGTATGCTGGTTTTATAGGAATTTGGGGTGCTAAATCCAAAAACGGCCTCAGATTTGCTCCATCACGTATAGTTTTTTCACAATTTGCTATGACGTTTTTATGTTGTAATATGTTACTGAATAAAATAAGTAGTGAAGAATTACCACATGAAACCTATTTCCTGACCATTTCTGAATATATTTATTTTAAAAAACTATAAAACTTGGATACTTACATCTTTACTTAGTGGAATGGCTTAGTAGTCCCATTTTCTTTTGCCAGTGAAGCTGCGCCTGTTGCATTTCCTTTTGTGCACTGCTTCCGGATTTTCACGATGCAACATCCAGCAATAATCCCCCATCATATTAATGTTCCACCGGCCTTGGTATCTCTTTTCCATCTCCTTAATGTCTTGATGGAAATGTTCTCCCTGTTCCTCACTTACTGCACCTAGATTTTCTGGGAAAAAGTCCAAGTGTGCATTCAAGAAATGAATTTTGATACTCATTGAGCATCCCAAAGCTTTGAATTTCTCCAGCATGTTTTCAACAATGAGTGCATATTCAGGGTCCTTATTATTCCCAAGGAACTTAGTAACCACACTTTTGAAGGAATTCCAAGCCTCTTTTTCTACTTCAGTCATTGTAGACAAGAAGTTTTCATCTGACAGCAGTCTTCTAATGTCTGGGCCTACAAAAATACCTTCTCTTAATTTTGCTTCTGATAGGTTAGGGAACTTCTTGCAGAGGTACTTAAAACATTCTCCACTTTTTTCTAATGCCTTAACAAACTGTTTCATAAGGCCTAGTTTTATATGAAGAGGTGGTAGAAGTACTTTCTTTGGGTCAACAAGATTTTTACGCAAAATATTCTTGCTTCCAGGTTCTAGAGATCATCTTTGTGGCCAGTGTTTTTGCTCCCAGTGTTGACTCTTTGCTCTGCTATCCCATTCACAAAGGAAACATGGGAACTTAGTATATCCTCCCTGCTGCCCAGAAGCATGCACAATACCTTAAGGTCTCCACAAATCATCCAGTGATGATCATAATATTTTATCTTTGTAAGAACCAATTCCAAATTCTCATAACTTTCTTGGAGATGTACCGAGTGACCAACAGGTACAGAGGCATACTTGTTCCCATTGTGCAAAAGAACAGCTTTTAGACTTCTTTTAGAAGAGTCGATGAAAAGTCTCCATTCATCCGCTTTGTACTCGATGCCTGTACCAAACCATCAGTATCACTACAGTAAACTAAATTGCCCTCATGTGAAAAGTAGTGAATAAACTCCCTCTCTTTTCTTCTATACAAATATATCGATGTTCCAGCTGATAATAAATTTCTTTCTTTTAATCTGGAGCCTAAGAGTTCAGCAGATTCCTTGGATAATCCCAAATCTCTCACTAAATCGTTTAGTTCAGATTGAGTGAACAACTGGGGGTCTTGACTTCCTATATCACACTGAAATTCTTCATGATCAGTATCTGAACCAGAATTACTAGGCAAATCTTCCAATGTTTCTGGTGGAAGCGGAACTGGAACTTCTGGCCCATGAGGAACGAACAGGTTGAAAAGCTGATGGAAGATTTGGATAGAATATGACTCTTATTTTTTTAGTTATAGCTTTTAACATCACAAGAGCAAAAATAGCAGTCATCACAGTGATTTTTTGGCTCCCTCCATACCATTGGCACACCAAATCTGAATGCTTTCTTTTTGCCTTTACACCATTTCCTTAGATCCTCTACGCAAATAAAACAAACTTTGTGTGGTGCCCATGGTTTGTCTTGGTCTCCTAGTTTCATTCCAAAGTAGGCATGGTACACTTGCCTAATAAAATTTGTTATGTTTCTTTGATGTTTCTTGATCACAAATTCCCCGCATATGTAGCAGAAGCTGTCGGGACTGTTGACACATCCATGGCTAGCCATGATTCACAACTTACTACAGTACCCAGAACACAATAAGAGTCTTGAATTTAATTTAATAAAGGCTAAATAAGGCTTTCTTAACACTATCAAAACACGCTAGTTCGCTGATATAAAACACAAAAAACAACTCAAAATCACTGAAAAAATTCGCTTCGGATGAATCACTGTGTGCACGTCATGAAATCTGAGTAACAACTGACTCATACGGCTTGGCAACCCAGTATTTATAGTCTCTTACAAGTTTCTAGTAATTTCCGGAAATCTGGCATTTTCTCAAAGTCGCTTCACAAAAAAATCAATTTGTGAAATAACTTTGTGTCGTATGACATTTTTATTGTGTTTTTCGAATTCAGCACACAAAAATACATTGTAAACAGCTAAAATTATGAAAAAAGTTTTTCCATTGCAGGCCTGTGTAATTAATGAGATGACTTTGAACTATTAATGTATGTACATAAATACCTGTATATAGGTACAGTATTATAGGTTGTCATGTTTCAATATATATGTAGACATTAGCTATATTTCCTAAAATGTGACATCATCCCATATACTAAATATACTGGTATATGTTCAAATTAATGAAGTACAGTACTTCCTTAATTCTTAGTAATATAAATCATGTACTTACATCCTTAATATCATACAGTAATTTGGGGTTATGTTTTTTTTATAGGTATGAAAACCTCGAGTGATCTTGTACAAGACTTCAAATCCACATCATACAAAAGGAGGCTTCAGATACTTACACTCTCACCATCTCCTATTTCTAGGACAATGGATTTGTTTGGTGCAACCAGATACATGGTTGACAAAGCCAGACATTTGAAACATACATTCGGTATTATGCCACAGATTCTTATCTACAGTAAAGGAAGAAAACTAACAAGATATAATCTCTGAAATAAAGGAATTTTACGATGATGATGAAGTCAGTCATTTGTGTGCAGGGAAATCTGATTGTGTTAGCATAAGAAATAAAGATGGTGAAAAAGAGTACAAGCAAAAACGTCTATTACTAGGAAATTTAAAAGAATTATATTCAAAATATAAAAACAATGATAACAGCATAGGGTTTTCTACCTTTGCCAATCTGAGGCGTAAATGGTATGTAATTGCTGGAGGCAAAGGAACCTACTCAGTTTGTGTTTGCACCCACCACCAGAATCCTAAACTCATGGTATCAGCAATTGCAGAGAAAAACTTAACCTATTACACACTTATAGAAAGTGTTTAATGATATAAATTCTTCTACATGCATGTTACATGGATGTTGAGAATGTCCTGGTAGCATAGGCATATTTAATTTCTTAAATACTATACCTTCCTTGACAGAGAGAGATTCTGTCAAATATGTTCAGTGGACTAATACAGATAGATCAACGTTGGAAACTCATATAGCTTCTCCAGATGAATTTATTGAACACCTTTCAGAAAACATTTTTTCTCTTACTAGGCACCACTACATTGCAAAAAGCCAGAGTCAGTATTTGAAGACTATGAAACAGAATCTTCACTGTGATGGAAATACTTGTGCTAGGGGATTTTGCAGAAAACTATTCATTCATCACTCAAGATGAACCACAAAGTTTTCATTGGACAAATGACCAGGTGACCCTCCATCCATTTGTGGTGTATCACATGAAGGATGAGGAATTAATTCATACTAGTTACTGTATTATTAGCGATTGTCTTGAGCACTCAACATCAGCAGTTCACACTTTTCAGCAATATTTAATGAAGGATATTAAACAGAAATTCCCCAATGTACAAAAAGTAACATTTCTCTGATGGGTGTGGAGGCCAATACAAAAACAAATATAATTTCAGCAATCTATGCTATCATGAACAGGATTTTTGGTGTGAAGGCTG
The DNA here is from genome assembly GCA_023014485.1 of Bathynomus jamesi. Lineage (NCBI taxonomy): Eukaryota > Metazoa > Arthropoda > Malacostraca > Isopoda > Cirolanidae > Bathynomus > Bathynomus jamesi. The sequence continues at coordinate 152,597 of JAJOZX010006589.1, forward strand.
AGTGGAATTTCTTTGCCACAACTCATGGGAAAAATGCTTGTGATGGTATTGGAGGAACTATTAAAAGAGTTGTAGCAAAGGCTAGTTTGCAATGTACTGATACTGGTCATATTCTAACACCAAGAGCTTTCTATAATTTTTGCACTGAACACTTTAATTCAATTATTTGTTTGGATGTTACAAAGGAGGAGGTTCATGTGGATAAATTCAATCTTTCTAGTAGGTTTGATGAAGCTTTACCTGTTAAAGGTACACAGGGTTTCCACAGGTTTGTACCAGAGTCAGAAAACCGAATACAAGCTTATTAGACATCTGATTCTGATAATTGTAAATTGTTTAGAATAAGTACTGAGGCTGAACCAGATAAAGGCAGTCAACTAGTTGAAAAAGATGAGTATCAAATTGGCCAGTATGTTGTCTGTAAATATGATAAAGTTTGGTTTGGAATTATTTTAGACACTTCAGAAGAATATGGTGATTATAAAATCAGTTTCCTCACCTCATCAGGATCTACCACTCGGTATTATTTTCCGCTGAAAGAGGATGTTTGCTGGATAAAACAAAGTGATATGATTTCTATCATGATGACACCAAATATCAAGCCTAGTGTTAAGATTATTTACTCCTTCAATCCAAAGCAAGTTCAAGAACTTAGTGGGAGTTTGGAACCAAAACTAGGATAAAAATCTGTTGAAAATTAACTATATATAAGCTTAGGTAGGTATAGATTATTAGCATTAAGAATTATTGCACCATGTGTAAATTGCAATGTATTAATTGCCTAACAGCTTACATGAATTTATAAAAATTAGTCTTTTAAGTAAAAGTAGCCATTTTGAAATCTGTAAATACCTATTTTATATGCAAATACACATACAGGGTGTCCATAAATGTTTACCCTGAAAACAGTATGCTCTCATGTTTTAATGACGAATCTTGCATCCATTTTCTTTTTACAGGTGATCTCGTACACACACACAGTTTCTGTGCTGGTGTGTTTCATCTACTGCATTCGCCGCTAGGAGTGCTGTAGTAGCTGTTCAGTTAAGATGGCATCTGTGACAGAGAAGGCACAATGTTGTGTGGCTTGCAGAAACAAAATCTCCTGTCAGTGTTCAGCGAAGATTCAGAACAAAGTATGGAAAGAATCCACCTGATGTGAAGTTAATTAAGTCATGGATGAAAAAATTCTTGGAAACTGGAAATGTGAAAAAGGGAAAGAGCAGTGGTAGACCATCAATTTCCGATGGGAAGGTGGAAAACATTCAAACTGCTTTCACACGGTCACCAAGGAAATCAGTGAGACAAGCTTCATGCCAACTAAAGATACCAAAGTCTACGGTGCACAAGGTGTTACATAAACGTTTGAAGTTACACGCCTACAAGGTAAATGTTGGAAAATGTGTGGCATGAGTATGAATACCATTTAGACATTTTACATGCCACTAGGGGTGCACATGTGGAAGCTTATTAAGTTCATTAACTATGTATCAAAACTTTGTATGTTTATCTACTTATGATTAAAACTGTGTTTGAATACAAGTGTTTATTTAAAAGTTATAGCATGCTTTAATCAGGGTAATCATTTATGGACACCCTATATATTTCTTTTCATATATTGATAGAATAAGGTTGAAACTCATTTTTTGTATATATGAAAATTTAAAAAAATCTGTAATTTAGGTGGGAGGGAGGGGCAGGAACCCTTCAAATGGAATAGTGTCTTAACTTTTTTCTGTTAATTTTAGCCATTTTTTCTACTTATGCTACATTATTGTGTGTGCAATTACCTTTCATAGATACTTTAAATCACTGTTCTATGTCAATTAGGGACTGAGTTATGGTGGTTTGAATATTTACAGTTTTCACCCCCCCCAGGGGGGGGGCATAACTTTTGAACCATAACTCTGACTGAGCTGATATTTGAAATTTAGTACTTACTAGCATAGACCATTCTATAAACCAAATTTAAGCAAAATCTATGAGGGTGTGGTTTTGACCACTGCATGATTTGTCATGGAATGACCCTATAGGGAAACTCAATTCAATAGTAGTAAAAGTTTCAAGTTAAACCCAAGCAATATAGGAAAAGTTTCTGTAATTGGAGATTCCCAAGTCAGAGGCCTAGGAACTATGTTACCAAAAGGAAGCATCATCTATTGCTATTCTGGTGCAACCATTGATAGAGTAAAGTAAAAAAATCAGTGAAAAAACTTCAGGTACTGATTAGTGGTGCACCGGATATGAATTTTTCATATCTGGCTGGATACCAGATATGCCAGATATGGCCATATCTATCCAGCTGGATATATATTATTAGGCACTGTATTATTTTTATACTCATATTGCTATATTTTGTTTTGCATTGGGAGCAAGTGCCCCCCAAATATAAATAATAATTTAAGTATATTCAGATGTTTAATTGTTTTGTGTTCTCTTTCAGGTTCTTGTGTTGTATTAAACTATTAAGTATTAATCATGACAAGTTTTGTGTGGTCACTGTATACAATAAATGATCCTAGCAATATCACTGCAGTGTAATATTTGTCAAAAGATTAATTATCAAACGTGGGACGGAGAAAGGTGGCCAAAAGTCTTTTACACTCGTATTGCTATGTTTTGCATTGGGGGCAAGCGCCCCCCAAATATAAGATAAATAATAATTTAAGTATATTCAGATGTTTAATTGTTTTGTTCTCTTTCAGGTTCTTGTGTTGTATTAAACTATTAAGTATTAATCATGAAAAGTTTTGTGGGGTCACTATACAATAAATGATCCTAGCGATATCACTGCAAAGTGTAATATTTATCAAAAGATTATCAAATGTGGGATGGAGAAAGGTGGCCAAAAGTCTTTTAGCACAACACCTCTTCATAATCATTTGAAGATTAATCATCCAAAAGAGTATGCTGAAGCCAAAAACGAAAATGACAAAAAAAGAATAGCTGCGACTGAATCAAAGGAAATAGGCATAGATAGAATACTGGCTAAACCATCAACTTCTACTGGTAGTACTCTGAAAGAAAAGAAAATGGACCAAATGAGTAAGCAGATCTCAATAGAAGAAAGCTTTTCATCTAAAAAAATATGGGGCATCAATGACTCCAGGTCTGTGATGATTCACCGTAAAATTGGCATGATGATGACTTTGGACAACCAGTCATTTACTTTAGTTGAAGATGATGGTTTTATTGATCTAATGGCCTACCTCCAACCCAGATATCTCTTACTGAGCAGAAGGTACTTCTCTGATACTATAATTCCTCATCTTTATAATGAATTCATCTAAAACTGCTCAGAAGCTGGAAGAAGTAAAGCATGTCAGCTTTTCTTCAGATATATGGACATGCACAACCTCTCAAGAAAGTTTTATATCATTATCGGGTCACTGGATAGGTAAAGATTTTGAAAGATACGACGCTGTGCTACATGCCTCTCATTTCTCAGGGTTGCATACTGGCAAGAATATATCTGAAAAGTTTCGCTCTATGTGGGATAGTTGGGATCTTGATGCAAATAAGAGGAATTTATTGGTGAGGGATGGAGCTAGTAATATGGCTCTTGGTAGTGACCTGGCTGAAATACCTTCAGTACACTGCAGCATTCATTTACTCCAACTGGTTATTAGTGACTCAATTATGGTTCAGATGAGTGTAATTGATATCCTTCCAAAAAGTCACCACCTTGCAACTCACTTTAATCATTCTCCTTTGACCTGTAACAATTTCAAACACATTCAAGTGCAGCAGAATCTTGAGCCTCTCCTATTGGTTCAAGATGTCCCAACACGTTGGAACAGTGCATATTTGAAGCTAGAAAGATTATATAAATTAAAAATCCCAGTGCAACTGTATTTGGCTGATCATAGTGAATTACCTACCATCACATCCTTCAAGTAGACACTGATATGAAATCTCCTTAAAATATTAAAACCATTCTTCCAACTAACTCAGGAAATGAGTTCTGAAAAATCAACTTTGTCTTCCGTAATCCCAAGCATTTGTATCAGGTCATCCCATAAGTAATAGTTTTTTAGATCGGAATTTGAAGGACAAAAAAAAAACTTGACTGAAACTTTTTAATCTAGTATATATTTTCCATAGGAATCAATGACACTCTGCCAACATTCTACAAGCTTTTCAATGCCATGTTTATAAAATTCAGGCGGTTTTGAGGCAAAAAAACGTACAAAGACTGGTGTGCAGGTCATCTAAAGAAGTATACTGTTTCTCATCAAGATAGTTTTGCAGACTCATGAAGAGATGATAATCTGAAGGTGCAAGGTCTGGAGAATATGGAGGATGTGGTAGTTTTTCACACCCAAGCTCCTCAATTTTTGCAGAAGTGATCCAAGCAGTATGAGGACATGTGTTGTCATGGTGGAACACAATTCCTTTCCGATAAACCAAAGAAGGTCTCTTTTCTTTTAGTGCAGTGTTCAATCAATCCAGTTGTTGACAGAAGACTTCAGCGGTGATTGTTTCATTGTATGGTAAGGTTTCAAAGTGTATTACACCACCTTTATCCCACCAAACACTATGCAACACCTTCTGAGGGTGAAGATTTGGTTTTGGCTGTGGTGTCCCTGGTTCTCTGGCACAAACCCACTGTCGATGGTGCTTAACATTCTGGTACAGTATCTACTTTTTATCACGTCACTAAACGGTGCAAAAATGGATCTTGGAGTTCACAGGAATGAAGAGCTGTGCTAATGTTTACCCACACCCTCAGATTATCAACTGACAATTCATGTGGCATCCATTTTCCTAACTTAGGCACTTTCCTGAGTTGTTGCAAATGTCGATGGATGGTGGACGGGGATGAATTGAGTTTCTGGGCCAATTCTTCAACAGTTGTTGAACAGTCTTCTTCAAGTGTGGCTAACAGCAGGTCATCATCAAACTCGGCAGAGCATCCAGTGTGTGCTGCATCTGTCAAACAGCAGTCACCATTCCTAAACTTTTGAAACCATCTTTGACATTTCCTCATGCAGAATATCATTGCCATAAATGTCCTGAATGTTTCTAGTTGCTTCAGTAGCACTATTCCCTTTTTTGAACTTGTAAAGCATTATATGCCTGATATGCTCTTCTGATACCACCATGTTTATGAGGGGTTCACATAAAGCAAAACATATCTTCACTGGTCAAGGTCTGTAAAGTATGTAGCAAAACGTGATAGATCTCCTCTTAGATATAACCTTCAGAAAATTTATGCTCAAACTGAGTAGGACTAGTTTAAACTAAATCTATCATAAAAAACAACATTACTTACGGGATGACCTGATATTTTACAGATATTTCTTTCAAAGATTGGCCATGATGACCAAGGTGTTCAAATGACAGAGAGAGAACTCCTGACTTCTCTTCGAGCGCGTTTCTTGTCGGAGAGTAATGATGGGAAGTCTTTGAACATAATGAAAAACAGGGCTTATGTGACTGCAATTGCAATAGATCCGCAGCATGTTATCTTTCTTTCAACAAGATCAAAAAGAGCAGGCTAAATCCTAGCTGATTGAAGTAGTCATAGGTATTGAAAATGATGAAGGTGGTAATGATTCTAATGAAAATGAAAGTGAAGGTAATGAAAGTGGAAGTGAAAGAAGCTCAAATTCCAGTTCTCCTATGCAAAAAGGAAAGACGAAGGGGACATTCTTGAAGCATGTTTTATGAAGATCACAAAAGGAGAGCAATCTGGGGAAGTAAGTTACAAGAGAAAAAAGGTTGAAAAAAAGACTGCTCCTGTTCTCCTGTTCTGAACCTCTTGTAGATAGGAAACGCTGTCCATTTCAAATTTGGAAGCAGGAGGACCAATTTCCTCTCCTTAAAACTATTGTTTCAAAGCTTTTCTGCACACCTGCATCCTCTGTATTTTCAGAGAGAATGTTTTCTGAATATGGAAACATGTGAAGCAAGGCAATCCCGAATATTGCTTAAAAGGGGAGAAATACTCTTGTTTCTGCACCACAATAGAAAAAAGTTCTAAATCACTGTTGTTGAGTTTTTTATTCTGAAGACCTCCAGGCTGAATGGCAGCATCTGACCTACACAATACTGCCCTCCATTCATTGATTTCATTCCAGGCATTTTATATTGTATTCAATGTATTGTTTATATTTGTCAGTCAAGCTTGTAATGTTTTGTATTGTTTTGAAAATAAAGGAAAAAAAGGAGAAAAAAGAATGGAAAGCAAGTGCACGGGTCTAGCAATATTTTACTCTTTTTTAAAAATTTAGCGCCTAGACATTTTTATAAAAACCTGATTATATTAATAGAACTGTAATCGTTAAGGATGGACAGATGTTTTATTTATTCTTGTCATCAGTATTGTGTTGATTTAATATAAAAAGTGTTGCTGGACTGGTTTAGGAGTGGGCCCTGGAGGGTTTTCCCATTTTTTTGTATATAAAATATTATTTGTAATGTGTTATCATATTGTGGCAGATTTTCATACAGGTGTTAATTTTCTAATGTCTTGGCCTATATCCAGCATATCCAGCCGGATATCATATCCAGTGCACCCCTAGTACTGATTTAGTTTCTCCAAAAAATGTAGTTATTCACGCTGGAGGTAATGATGTAATGCTTAAGCCATCAGATGAAATCTTAAAAAGCTATAATGAAATCTTGGTAAAATTAAAAGGTAGGCAGGCATAAGTCATTTATTAGAGGTATTATTCCAAGGATGAGTGAAGGTAATAAATGGTTCTCTAGGGCTTTTAGCATAAATAATAGACTCAAAGAACTCTGTAAACAAGTAGGTGTAACATATATTGATCTATGGAACAAATTTTATTGGAAGAGATTGTATAATAAAGATGGGGTTCATCTTAATATGTACAAGAGAGGTAAGGATGTACTCTGTACAATTTTATTAATGGAAATCCAAAATGAAAATGTGAAAAACCTGGGTATATCCCATTGACTAACAAATGGTACTTCACTGAATAAAATATCTCAAAATAATAATGACAACTGTCAGAAACAAATAAATGGAGTAAAAATTTAAAAAAATTAAAGATGGCAAAGACCAAAGTCAACTGATAACACTAGGCAACAAAGATTTTGTTACAGAAGACCAAATAGGTGCTCCTAGCTAATTTCGGTATGCTGATTTCAAATCTATAATTAGATTTTTTCTATCACGTCTAGATTTTGTGTAAAATGCAAATCACTTTTAGTAAAATTTTCTACCACGTCCAGATTTTGGTTTTAATCTGCTTAATGCCAGTAATATGAAACTTGCTTTTCAAGGTTAAAGCAATTTTTTTGCCAACTATATACAAATTCGAACAATTTTGATAAATAAAATTTAGCCCGAGTTGGCAACACTGAGTCAAGAGCATAGTGATTAAACTTGCCTACAAGTGTTATTTTGACTGTAAGTTAGGAGACCAACAGAGGGACTGGGCACCACATATTTGCTGTGCACAGTGCAATGCAATGTTAATAGCTTGGATGAATGGTAAAAGAAAAGCTATGCCATTCTCAGTCCCCATGGTTTGGCGTGAGCCGAAAAATCACTTCAATGATTGTTATTTTTGTTTGACAAAGATTGCTGGTTTCACAAAGAAAAACAAATCAAAGATCACGTACCCAAACTGCGAATCAGCAATGAAACCAGTACCACATGATGAAACAAATCCACCACCAGTTCCACTAGCAACGATAACAGACAGCAGTTCATCTGAAGATTCTGCTAGTGATATAGAAACAGGGAAAGATGGCATATATGTTCCAGATGCAAATATTTCCCCACATTTGTTAAGTCAAGCGGAGTTAAATGACTTAGTGCGCGATTTGGAATTACCAAAAGAAAAGGCAGAGTTGCTTGGTTCAAGACTTCAAGAATTTAATCTTCTCCAACCAAACACCAAAGTTTCCCATTTCCGCCATCGCCATTTGCAGTTTTCATCATTTTACTTACAGGAAGAAAACATTTGTTTCTGCCACGATATCAGTGGTCTGATGCAAGGGATTGGCTGTCGCTATGATCCAAAAGAATGGAGACTGTTCATTGACTAGTAAAGCTAGCCTTAAAGCTGTGTTACTGCACAACGGCAATGAAAAACCTTCAATACCTGTAGCACATGCCACTGGCCTTAATGAGACTTATGAATCGATGAAACTGCTGCTAAGACTCATCAAATATAAGGACCACACATGGAATATTTGTGGCGACCTTAAAGTTGTATCATTACTTCTTGGGTTACAGTTGGGCTACACAAAGCATATGTGCTTTTTGTGTCTATGGAACAGCAGAGATGACAAGAACCTCTACAAAAAACATGATTGGCCATCTAGAACTGAACATGTTGTTGGTAAATACAATGTGAAACACCCAGCACTTATTGACCCTCAGAAAGTACATCTTCCACCACTTCACATTAAACTTGGCCTTATGAAAAATTTTGTGAAGGGTATGGATCATCAAGGTAGTGGTTTCCAATATTTAAAGGATAAATTCAAAGGAATATTGACAGATGCTAAGCTAGAAGCTGGAGTTTTCACTGGACCACAGATCCGCAGTGTCATCCACGACTCATCGTTTCCATCTAACCTAAATGAGAATGAACTAGGAGCATGGACATCTTTCGTTGAAGTTGTCAAAAATTTTCTTGGAAACCACAAAGCTGAAAACCACCGTAAACTCGTAGAAAACATGCTTAAATCTTATGAAATAATGGGATGCAGAATGTCTTTGAAAATTCATTTTTTACATTCTCATCTTGACTTCTTCCCGGCCAACCTTGGGGCTGTAAGTGACAAGCATGGTGAGCGCTTCCACCAACAGATCTCAGTTATGGAAAACAGATACCAAGGTAATTTCAACCCAAATATGATGGAGATTATTGTTGGTTCCTGCAGAAGGAGAGCTCGTCATCCTACAAGCGACAAAGGAAGAGGACACACCAAAGTTTCACTTAAGAACAGGAATTTGCCTTTCAGTAGTAACAAAATACTAACGCGCTTTGGGTGGATGGTTGGGCGCAGGGGTGGTAACTCCGCCAGCGGAATTCCGCTGTCTGTCTTAAGCCAGAATAAAGGAGGAAAGACATCCCTGTTCACTAATTATTTAAGTATGTTAACATAAAACGTGGCACGGAAAAGTAGCTTAGACGGCTTTCGTAATAGAAGCAGGTGAGAAAAAAAATGAAAAATAGGGGTTTTCGGTTACACAAAATCTGGACGTGATAGAGAAATTTTGATATCAGATCTGAAATCAGCATCAGCGCTTTAGTAGGAATCAGTAGTTCACGTGTCTGTAACAAAAAAAAAGTTGAAATTTGTTGCCTAGTGTAATAGATCCAAAATTAAAGAAAATGTTGCAGGTTCTCTTTCGTTATTTTATGTACAGTCATTCCTCAGTATTTGTGAGGGTTAGGTTCTTAAAAATCGTCGCGAGTGTTGATCTCGCAGATGTTGAACATATAAACTTATGGAAAAATAGGGTTAAGTTCCCAGCTCCCCTGAAAATCCCTTTTTGCCCCCCCCTTTTATTTTTTCACTAAGGCTCAGTACCACCACCTTTCTCTTAGGGGTACTTTCAATACCACTAACACCGGGCTGGAACCCATAGTTAATAAAAAAATAAGGCAAAATACCGTCAAAATCACGAAAGTAAACACAAAGTTCAGCGCAGACAATGCGTTGCTAACGAAGGCAACTCAGTGACTGACTCACTCTCGGCTCTCGCTTGCACGTAGGGAGAAGCAGCTGCGCGAGGATGGACCCGCATTTAGTACACTTTTACGCATCGGCCAGATAGCAGCCAATTTGAATCATGAATAGGCAGTCTTTCCCTCGCAGATGCTGATTTAATGGTTACTATTATTCTCTCGCGAATAGGCGGTCTTGCATATGTCAGTCAAGCGAATATGGAGGAATGACTGTAAATGCAAGAAGCATCAGAAATAAGATAGATGAATTTAAAACATGTTGAAATGAAAAACCAGATATCATGATCATAAGTGAGACGTGGACAAAATTTAGCAGTGTACGGTACCAAATAACCAATTAAAGTGAGCGAGATAATATTACCTATGAATTAAATGGCTATGAACTTTTTTATTATGAGCGTAAACATTTTGAAGGTGGTGGAGCATTTATTTATGCAGAGTCAAATTTGTCTCCAATAGAGATAAATTCAATAAAAGAAAGTGAAATAGTTGAGTCAGTATGGATAGAAATCAGAAATAAAAATGGTAACAAAATTAAAATAGGTGGTGTATATATAGGCCACCAGAAGGATGTTCAATTACAGTAGAGGAATCCCCAAAACAAGAGAGGAGAATCAATATGTAGAAAATTAAATTATTAAGGAAATAAATAAGGTAGGTTCAAATGATGTAATTATTGTTGGAGATTTTAACTATAGATATATAAATTGGGTAATATTACAAGCACCTAAAAGTAATGAGAACTTCCTTGATTGTACTATAGAAAATGGTCTAAATCAGTTAATTAAAGAACCAACCAGAGAGAATGCAATTTTAGATTTATTATTAACAAATATTGCTGATTCTACATATGACATATCAGTCTTTGAAACACTGGGTTCAAGTGATCAGTTTATAATAAGATTCAAGGTGAAATTTGACTCAAAGTATACTAAAAATACAGCTCAAATTCCTGACTTTAAAAATGGAAATATGACTGAACTAATTAATGAGTTAAACTGTATAAATTGGGCAGAGATTTTTGAGCTTCAACCAAAGTAAATCTACACACTATGTATGGGAGAAGTTAAAAAAAAAATAAATAAATAAAAGATGTTCAAAGTAAATATATTCCTCAGCATAAAATAAGAATCAGAAATAACAGAGAACCCTGGATAAATCTGTCTATTAAGAAAGGAATGAGAGATAAGAGAAAGGCCTTCAGCAAATTTAAGAGAAGTCAAAATGAAATGGAGAAATTTATAAAAATAAGAGAATCTTGAAAGCAAGAAACTTCTAAGAGATAGTAAATGCAATTTAGAGAGGAACTTAGCAGATGACAAAATTATTGAGGAGCTAAATAGATATTTCTGCTCAGTATTTACAAAGGAAACTGTAAATAAAATTCCAGATTTTACATTAGTAACACAAGAGAGAGCTAAATCATATATATTTTGAGGAAGTGGATATTTTGAGAGCAATTGACAGGCTAAACATAGATAAGTCACCAGGACCTGATGAAATTTATCCTAAAATAGTAAAGGAAGCAAAATATAGCATAGCCCAAGCACTTAAAATACTTTTCAACCTTTCATTGATTAACAGTGAAGTTCCAGAAGACTGGAAAAAAGCAAAAGTAGTCCTACTTTTCAAAAAAGGAAACAAAAACCTAGCTAAAAACTATAGACCAATTAGTTTAACTTCTATTATTTGCAAATTACTTGAAAGTGTCATCAGAGACAAAATTACAATATTCTTAGAAGGATTAATTAGTAATAGCCAACATGGCTTTCGAAATGGCAGGTCATGTTTGACAAACTTAATTGAGTTTTATGATAGTATGTTAAAGCATCTGGACAAAAAAGAATCTGTAGATATTGTGTACTTGGACTTTGCCAAAGCTTTTGATACAGTTCCTCATAAGCAGTTACTTATTAAAGTTAGAGCTCATGGAATAAAAGGGACAGTAGCAAATTGGATTGAAGAATGGCTTAAAGAAAGAGAACAGAGAGTTCAGTTAAATGGGACTAGGTCTACATGGAGCCCTGTTCTGAGTGGAGTCCCACAGGGGTCAGTACTTGGACCTCTACTTTTTATTATTTATATTAATGACTTGGAAAGGGGTCTAAATAGTAAAACCTCAATATTTGTAGATGATACAAAATTGGGACAAAATGTAAGATCTTTAACAGGTGCCATGAAAATGCGAAAGGACATTGATAAGGTAGTTGCTTGGGCAGATAGATGGGAGATGAAATTTAATGTGGAAAAGTGTAGTTATGCATGTTGGTCATGACAATCCAGAATTTGAGTATAACATGGATGGAAGTTGGATAAATAAAGAAAAAAAAAAAGAGAGATTTGGGTGTCATTATGAATCATGATCTTAAACCTACAAATCATTATATTGAAATTAGAAATAAGGCTAATGCTAGATTGAACCCAATGCAGAAACGTAGAGAATATAAATTGCCAGAAATTATAAGTAGGCTCTACACTTCATATGTGAGGCCTCTTCTTGAGTATTGCATTCAGTTCAGTAGTCCTTATTTAGAGCAAGACAAAGACTAGAAAAAGTACAAAAGTGCCACAAGGATGATACCATGCCTTAGACACCTTAGTTACAGAGAGAGATTGGAGCACCTAAACATGTTTTCCCTAAAGCGAAGAAGGTTACAAGGTGATATGATAGAAGTTATAAAATAATAAATGAGGTAGATAATATAGACTTCCACTCTCTTTTTACAAAGGATCACAATGATAGGACAAGAGGCCATAGCCTTAATCTTTTTCAGCAAAGATGTAAATCACAGTTAGTACAACATAGTTTTTCACATAGAATAGTAAAATTCTGGAATAGCTTAGATGAAGAAATTGTGAGTTCCCATACTTTGGAGACTTTTAAGAATAAACTAGATAAATTAATGACTGAAAGAGGTATTTGGTAATGACCTTTTGCTGGAACTGCTAATGGTGTGAAGAGGTGGTTTGTGAACCCTTCCCACATATACATATAGTTTATTTTTTATTTGGGTAAATCTCGACCCACACAAAGTGATGGGATGTAGGGAGGCAGCATCTTGGGTTAGGGGATACTCTGTCTTTATACCCCCCATTTAGAGAGATTTCTCTGCTGAGCAGTGCCCCCCATAGCACTGTGATGTATGAAAGACTCATTATGTTCACTTGCCTCATAGACACCTTTAAATGGGAGACCCTGAATGGGTGTACATTCAAATACTCCATACAGTCTTTACAGTCCCACCTACTCCTTTTATCTTAATTGTAGAGCTTTTATTATATTATTCAGGCTATAGTTATATAGCTATACACATATGTGAACCGTAGACAACCTGATCCTTCAGGTCTGCAAAACTATTGTAGGATACTGTACATATAAGTAGTAGATCCATGTAAAACTTCTTGTGATGAGATAACCATAGGATGTCTAAAATTAGTACGGTAGCGGTACTGATGAATGATCCACAAGATCCAAAGTTTTGAAGTTAATGTATAGCTAGTAGATGTGTGACAATCTGCAGAGATCAATTGTATCTTAACTTTGCATGTAACTGTATTTACGGTTTGTTTATATTAACAGTGGAGCCACCCAGATGGGCCAAAGGGCCCCTAGTGTGCCCACTATAAAATTTTTACCATGTTACCATGTTTTACCATGGGCAAGAAACACATCCTCCTCTGAATCAGATTCATGCAACCTTTTACTTTTCAACCTATCAAATTCTGAACTCAGCCATGTAATAAATAATTTTTATTTTAGAAATTTGCAAAGCTACCAAAGACCCTAAGATCCACTCTAAGCTCTAGGAGTGAACAATTTTTAGAAATTTGCAAAGTTTATAACAAATCAGGATCACAAGTTTTTGGGGCTCTCAAAATTTTATATATTCACAAAATATATTTACAAAAATTATGAATAATAATAAGAATTATAAAAGAAACAAAGCTTAATAAACAAGAGAGAGAGATATATTTACAAATTTATAACAAACTCTCCAACAAAACTTATCAAACAAATACCTTGCAAAATATATTTATAAAAAATTTGCAAACAAACCAATTTTTTTTTTGCAAACAATACTGTACTTACAACATTTACAAACATCTACAAAAAATGGACTCAATGGTGACTGTTCTCCACACTAAATCCAGTGTGCAAATTAACATGGCAGAGGAAGAAAACAAAAACCCACGTATAAAATAAAATGTGCATTGGACTGCAACCTACATGCATTAAGATGTGATGAATGCAGACTATGGATACAATGCAATTGTAGTGAACTACCTATTTATTTCCTTATCCTTCAAAATTCAGAAAGAAAATTTTCATGCTCTAAATGTGCTCATCAAATTTGTGATGACTATGATAGACAATTTGAAGAGCTTAAGTAGAACTGGCAGGAGAGTTAACAGCAGGAAGAAATTGTCAGTGCCAATGCAGAGTTTGCTGAAAAAGTGAGAAACCCTCAGGATGAGATCCTAGAGAGGGAAACTGCAAGCAAAAAAGGCACCAAAAAAGACAAAACAAGACCAGGAAATGGACATTAAGACCTTCAACAGTGAACAACCCCACTGTACGTAGTCACCAAAAAGCTGAAGGTGAAAACAAGAAGCCAGTATGCAAGTATTACAGGAAAGGCTTGTGTAAATATGAGACTTAACCCTTTAAAGACTGAAGGTACAAATTGCTAACGTTTCAAATACAAGCATTCATAACTTAACCCTATAAAAAATTCAGGGCTTAAAGGGTTAAGGGAAGAGAATGCCCATTTGCTCACCCACCACTCTGCAAAAAATTTATAAATGATGGTAATGGCACTCCTGAATGTAGATCCAATGCAAGATGCCCCCATCTTCATCCTCAAATTTGCCAGAGCTCATGGTGAGAAAGAAGTTGTTTTAAAGAAAACTGCAATTTGGCCCACCTGAAGGGAACAATCCGAATGCAGCCACACCAAAATCAATGGAGAGAATACCAAGATAGTGAGCCTGTTATCCATCAGCACCATCTGGTTCAAGGGATGCAAGAAAACCCAAGCTCAAATACCATTCCTGCACCCAGATCTTATGCTGATGTAGCAGGTCCAGGTGAGCCCACTGGTGATAATAGTACAGCAAGCAACCATGAAACAAATACAAGACATTCAAAGCTCACTTGGGCTCCTTATACAAAAGCAAATGAGACCCCCAGCAAGAACCCTACAAATGCCCTACATGTGGGAGATAAAACAAACTCCACAAATGAATCAATAATTTACTTAAACATCCAGGGCCTTTACCCAAACTCAAACTATGCTAAAGTACCTTACCTAAAGAGCCTAGTGGAAAACACTACTAGCACAGTTATAGCCCTCACAGAAACATACCTGAACCCCATGATCATGAGTAGTGAAATTGCAATCAAAGGGTATACGGGTCATTCCATGTCAATTCAGCCAAAAAAAGGGTGAATTTGAACATGACCATCTCAGATTTTCATGATATTTGGTACATTAGTAGATGTGTGTGAGAAACTGAAATTCACCAAATTTTAGAGCTGGCTGACCTTTGGTTGCTGAGATACGGGGTCACAAAATTTGGACCTTTAATCTGATTTTTTTTACTTACTGTCAAATTTCAAATTGCTGTAGCCACATACTAACTAATAAAGCTAGAGTTCTGATTCTAGTGTCATTTTGAAGCTCTTAAACAGCTTGTCATATTATCTCTCTTGTCATAAGCCTCTAAAATGAAAACTTAAAAAAATATCCTTGACCTTTGACATTAAATAAAAAAAATATACCATCCCCAATTTTTTTTACAAATGTTCACTTACCAATGTGGAACATGTTCCTAAAAGGTTATAAGTGGCCAGTGATAAGTATGATCAGGAAGTATTTTTAATTAAAATTAACCTTTAAATAATTTTTTTTTTTCATCTTTTCAGAAAATATTTGTTTAATATTCAAAGTGAATTTCTAAATTATGGAATGCCATTTAAATATATCTTACTAGTTTTAATATTCTAAATTAATTTATATTAAGGAATGCCATTTAAATATAACTTACTAGTTTTAATACACTAACTTTTTAAAAAATGGATAAACTTAAACAGAAATGTGCTGATCCCTTTCAATCACACAAAGGACAGCGTCAAACCAAAAGTCTACGAATTGTATCTCAATGCAGTAGACTCGCAACTTACACAGGAGTTATGTTCATGGGACCCCATGTAAGGCCAAAAAAAATCCCTTAAATCACTATATATTGTAACTCTATTATACGTATAACATACCTATAACACAAAAGTGATGCAATTGGCAATGTTGAATTCCTTCCAGCATGTCATAACTAGTGATGGGACGATTAATCGGAATCGAGAATCTGAAGAATCGAGTATTTTTCAGGAATCGGAATCGAGAGAATTGTACCATGATTTCTGATTCTTAAAACGATTCTTTAACTTTTAATTGAACCAGTTTTGCAATGTAAACTTTAAATGAAAGAGGATAACAAATTTTATTTTTATTGTATTGTAGCTATACATTAAAACATGTATATCCATGATGTGTAATCAAGAAGATTAAAATGAATTGTTACAACTTACAGTTGATTTTTATTTTTAAACCAATCTATTATAATTTATATTACCATACTCATAATGTAAATAGTTAATCTTACCAGAGTAAAATATGACAATTTCCAGAAAAACAAGTATAGAATTATATTTAAAAACATTGAGAATCGGAATCGAGAATCGTATCAGAATCGAGACTTTTTAGTGGTATCTGAATCAGAATTGGAATTGTTAAAAATTTTGGTATCATCCCATCACTAGTCATAACACTCTTGTTAGTGCCATCCTCCATGGCATTGAGAATGCGAATGAAGGTGAGACGTGTGTACGCTGCCTTAAATCACCAAAATTCTAAAATTATAACCCGCGTATAGTTGAAACCAAGTAAGAAGTCTACTGTATTTATATAATTGATAAAAGGCCTGAAATCAAATTAACAGTTGATCACAGGCTTTGTAAGCAGTGTAGGGAAATGCTGGAATCATTGCCTGAAAAAAAAAACTTTAGATGAAGATGAAAAAAGCTCTTGCTGTGAAGAAACTAGTAATATTCCTGAAATATCTTCATCTGAAAATGAACTTGAAATCAATGAGGCATCAACAAGCACAGCACTTGAATTTCAATTATCAACTTTAAATACTTCATTAAAATCATTAGGAGAAACTCCCATAAAGACAAGAAAGCTAAGAGAGAGAGAGGCTTATGCATCTCACAAAATAACAAAAGTTACAGGAACAGTCAAGAGAAAATTAGAAGAAACTGCTGGAAGAGATATATTAATACAGGAAAAAGAAAAAACTAAGATAGAAAAAGATTATGATGAAATATTAAATCAACTGAAGGAGAAATTCAGCAACTTGCAGACCAAGAGAAGTGAAAGAATACAAATCCTGACTGTATTACCAAAAAGTTGGAGTGAGAGAAAAATAGCTACAGAATTCAACACAAGGCACAAAGCATTAGTTGCCAAAAAGCTTACTAATGAAATGGGTATCGTTTCTAGGGATGCACCAGAGGGCAATTTTGCCAGAGAGCCAGATACCAGATATCCAGCAAACTAATTATACCGGATACCGGATATCCAGCCTTATTAGCTATAGCTGTTTTTTCTTTTAAAATAATTGTAAACTCATTCAGGGGTCAAAAAATTGCAAGCATGCAAGCAATGCTATGGCACAATAAGTATCTAATATCAAATTATTGTGTCACAATTCATATTTTAAGCAAATGTTTTTGCTAGTTTTAATATTTTAATTTATATTTAAATGAACCACCAGTTCCTTCTTGCAAAGACCCAAATGTTTCAGAAACTCAATTGTCTATAACTTCAGCTAAAGAGACATCCGTGAAAAAACTCAAGAAACCCGCTCTGGAAGAGCTGTACGTTTTCAACCACATCCAGATTTTTATTACTTTTAATTATGTTTAATATTGTATATCGCTCCGCTCCTGGCGGAGATGTATCTGTGGTGTTGCAAATGTTGCAGTATGTGTTTGCAAGTGCAGGTGATTTATGGCTTTTACTAAATAATGCAACATTGCAAGTGTTTAGAATTCACTCAACTTGACTTTTTGCTGGTGTTGTTTGTGTGTACAGGAATACCCCGCTTTACGATGCTTCATTTTACGAAACCCCGGGTTTACGAAATTGTATTTGCGCTAAATAAAAAATTAAATGAAGAAATATAAGAGACAAAAATAAAATGCGTACGTCGTGCATACCACAATCTAATATTCTGCATTACAGCAGTGCTTAGTTAGCTCGATTTTAAGACAAAAATAATATGCTTACGTCGCGCATACCATACTGTACTGTACTCTATTACGTATTCTGCATTACAGCGGTGCCAAGTTAGCTCGCTTTTAGCTCACTTTGCACTGTGGCAACGCAGCTGTTGTCAGTTTATATGTGTGCTTTGACAAGAGAGTTTGTGCTTTATTCACTCTCGCGCACGCTAAGTGTTTCACTGATATTCTTTTCGTACATTGCAATTACAGTACCCATCATCAATTATGCCAAAACGAAAGAGTGATAGTAAAGACTGTGACGTTAATCAGAAGAAACGAATCCAAAAGCATGTCTACTGACGCATCTATTAATGAAAACTAAATTTGCATATGTAATGTTTTGTACTATTTCTTTGTTCATTGCTTACATTTTTATTGTATTTCTTTGTTCATTACTTTCGTTTGTATTATTTCTTTGTTCATTGCTTTCATTTCTATGTTAATAAACATTTTTTTCTGCAAAATTTGCTGTTTTATAACCTTTTTTTTCTCGATTTTTTAAGAAAAAAACGTAACCCAAAATATAACATTATATGTATGGGAAATAATGCTCTGCTTTACGAACACCTGCTTTACGAACGGGCGCTAGGAATGGAATAATTCGTAAAGTGGGGTATTCCTGTATATGCTTTTTGTCATGTGCTATTTTTCTGTGTGTAGTGTGTTAATAAACATAAGATTTTCTTTAATGGTGCACTACATTATCAATGTTACAATGTTTCTGAGTTACAACACTGTTGTGTATATTCATTATTTTCATATCTTAATTATATCTACATTCAAATAAATGTCTACATTTGAAAATGTGTCAATTCAATCTATTATAATTATAGTAATATTAAAATATTTTTCTAAATTATACATATATTAGTTAACCTAACTAAACTTACCTAATTGAACTAACATCTCACTAATACATATTTTTAATATAATATTGTATAAAAACTAAAAAATACTGCAATATGTAGAAGTGCCTGTATATATTTTATGTCTGTAGATAATTATGTAAATGAAAGACTGTTGTCACTTTGAACTGTTGTAACTCTGGACATTTTTCTAAATGATCATCATTCTTATAATTAAAATGTTTAAATATTATCATAATAGTTGTAGTTGTAATCATGTCAAAAAATTTGTGATATCACTTTGCTTGTGTCAATTTTTTTCATTTTTTACCCTTGATTTCATTATTTCTCTTTACAGATTGTAGAACATAGGCATTATTTTGTGATTTTTGTCTAATTTGGAATAATGGCTCAAGCAAGATCTATTATTTGGAAATATTTTAGAGTATATACTGAACAAAATAAAGCCAAATGCACGATTTGTGATGTGAAATCTTCATCAAGACTAATAAATTGGGGGAAAACCCCAAAATCATACTCAACTAAACCTATGTAGAATCATCTAAAAAGCAAACATCCACATTATTACAAAAATGTACAAGCTGGTGAAGAGGACACAGGACTGAATTTATCAAAGGAAACAAGTAAACCAGTTGCTGCTCAACCAACTCTTGAGGCAACCATGGAAAGAACCAAGATGTGGAATTTGACAGACCCTCGAGCCAAAGCTATCACCAACAAGATTGGTAAGTAGAGTAATTAGTATTCCATTTTTGCCCAAGTTACTAGTTTTAGCCCAAGAAAAACAGGTAATTGGTAATTTTTTAATTAATTTTTACGGTATATAAAGAATTGTAATTGTAATTATAATTTTTATAAATTTCTTTAAAAAATATTTTTATTCAAAATTATTTTTATCAAGTATAAATAGATGTAGAAAAATCTTGATGTGTTGACGTAAATTTCTCAATTATTCTAATTTCAGTTCAAATGATGGCTTTGGATGCTGAACCCTTTACTTTGGTGGAAAGGGAGGGATTTCATGATCTCATAACTACAATTGCTCCAAAATACCCACTCCCAAGCAGGAAATACTTCACTGAAATGGCCTTACCCGAGTTGTATGGAAAAGTGAGAGAATCCATACAACAAAAGGTGTCACAGGCCACAGTCTTGTCATTTATGACTGATATCTGGACCAGTACAACCAACAATCAGTCTTTCATCAGCTTGACAGTTCATTTCTTGAACTCGGACAAATATGAAAAGCAACATTTGTGTGTTAAGCTGCAAACATTTTCCTCAGTTACACACAGGATTTAACATAGCAGACATGTTGAATGGCTCATTGGATGAATGGAAGATAAAACCAGAGCAGGTCCATCTCATCCTTAGGGACAATGCTACCAACATCACCATTGGGACAGGTAAGTTAAAAGTTTAACTTTAAATATTTATGTACACTTTGTCTTAACTTGAAACAAAGTGTACATAAACATTTATTACTAGATAAACAATATTTGTTTAGTATTCCTAAAAGGCATCCTATATTCAAATACCTGCATAATTTAGAATTAAAATTTCATTTAGTTATACCACTTATTGTTACCTAATTTGAAGTGTTTAATGTTTATTCTTTGTATACACTTGAAAATAAATGTTAAGTAATGACATAAAATATAGGTAAAAAATATGTTCATTTCTTTCTTACAAGCCTGACAAGTGCAGAAGGAGTGAGCTGCTTCATACACACTCTTCAGCTTGTAATTAATGACTCCATCTTCTCTCAACAAGCGAAAGCAGATGTATTGGCTAAAGGACGAAAAATCATTACTCACTTCAATCACTCCTCTTTATCCTGCACCAAACTAAAAGAAATTCAAGAAAACCTAAAGCTACCACCACACAAACTAATCCAGGATGTGCCAACAAGGTGGAATTCAACCTACTACATGTTGGAATAACTGCATGGACAGAGACAGGCTGTGACAGCATATGCTGCTGAGCATGACATTCCAACCATGGCAGCTTATGAGTGGGCTCTAGTAGAAAATGTTATGAGAGTTTTGCAACCATTTGAAGAAATCACAAAACAGGCTAGTGCTGATAATGAAACAATTTCTTATGTAATTCCAGCAATAATGATGCTTCATTCCTATCTTTCAGAGGCAAAAAGACGCCAGAATACAAACACTAAAAGATGAGCTGAAGAAGTCTCTAGAAATTCATTTTCTAAATGAAGGATCCACTGCCAGCAGTGACAAACAAAACATAATGAATAGAAAATATTTTGTTTTGGCTACCTTTCTAGACCCAAGATTCAAAACAAAATTTCTAAGAGATAACGCAAAAGCAAAACAATGGGTTGTAGAAGAAATGCTTTCCAATGAAAATGTAAATGAAAAACAAAAGGTTGGAAAGGAGACCAAACGAGATGAAACAACCAAACAAACATCATTACTTTCAGAAACATGTGAGGACATCTGGAAGTGCTTTGACGAGCTGATTGACAATACAACCAAACAAGACACTGATAGCAGCATTGATGATGAAAAAGATAATGTCATGGAAACTATGGAATCCTATGAAAGTTTTCATCGGATAGAAGTCATATAACTATGACAAGTCCTGGCAGTGTGACCAAAACCCCCCAAAAAATCAAATTGAGCAAGGTTTTGAAAGCAGAAATGGAAAAATATCTTGACGAACCACTTTTACCACAACAGAACAGCCCAATAAGGTGGTGGAGTATGAAAAACAACAAATATCCACACTTAAAACCTCTGGTTATCAAGTATCTCAGTGCACCACCCAGTTCTGTCAGCTCAGAATGATTGTTCAGTGCAGCAGCCAAGATTTACACAGACAATTGAAACAGACTACTGCCTTCAAATGCGGAGAAACTGCTATTTCTCATGAAAAATATGAAGTACAAGTAGTACTATTGTTTAATATGTTTTATAACAGCATTATAAAGGCCGCCCTAATATATATATATATATATACAGTATTCCCTCGAATATCGCGGGGGTTACGTTCCAGAACCCCCCGCGATAGGTGAAAATCCGCGAAGTAGAAACGATATGTTTATTACGTATTTTACGCCTTTATAAACCCTCCCCGCACTCTTATAAACCTTTCCCACGCTCTTATAAACACTTTCTACACTCGGAGTATGAAAGAGACTAACAGTATTTTAAAAAGAAAACATTTGTATATACAGTATTTTTTAATAATTTTACCAACATTAAAATTTCGTATGGGTACTCACCAGCGAAGATACTAAAACTTGAATGATGATGATGATGATGAATTAGCTGTGCAGTACTGAATGATGAAGGTGATGACGATGATGAGATGAATGTACTGCACAGCAAAGAAGAGCATTACATCTCTTCTAAATGAATAACACGTGGAAGCAAACTGAGCAAGGCGAGATGCTGAATGCTTCGGTAGGCTGCAGATCGAGATGCGATGAACGCTAAGCCAATCAGCGCCCAGGATACTGAACAGCGTGCTCTGATTGGTCGCGTCTCATCCATCAGCCAATGGTGTGCCGTGTACGGTATCATATAGGCAAAGTAGCTCAAGCAGCACAAGCTTCGCTGGTTTTCCTATCTCGCGGTTCTTTGTCAACTCAATTAGAGTACGTATTTTATTTCGGCTAGAAAAAACCGCGATGCACCGAGTCCGCGAAATGTGAACCGCGATATGGCGAGGGACTACTGTATATATATATATACACAGGGTGTTTGAAAACTTTCTGTACAAATTGTAATGGGGGATAAGCAACACCAAGACAAACCCTTTTCGTCTATAAGTGTATGTCCGCTGACATCACCATTCGGCGCGAGAGGGCGCCGCTGCAATTGGCTAAAAGGTGAAGTGGGCTAGACTCGCGCTTGCCGCAGGCATTCTTAAATCGGACGTAGTACTCGTAACATGGAGCGCTTCACGACTGCTGAGATGGCTGACATGCATATGGTGTATGGGGCTGCCAACGGAAACAGAAGAGCTGCTGTGAGGTTGTACCGACAGCGCTTCCCAAACAGACGTGTGCCAAACCACCAAACATTTGCGCATTTGCATCGGCGACTGCGAGAAACTGGAACATTCCATGCAAACATGCATGACACTGGTCGGGAGAGAAACGTGCGCACTCCTGACATGGAAGAAGAAATCCTACGGCAATTTGAGGACAATCCAAGCGCAAGCACGCGAGGTGTTGCACGTATCCTCGGTGTGAACCATGACCTGGTCTGGAGTGTGTTGCACGAGCAGCAGTTACATCCGTTTCATCATCAGAGTGTCCAGGCATTACAACCTCAGGAATACCCTCTTCGTGTGGAATTCGCACACTGGTTTCTGCAGCAGACAGCGGTGCAGCCTAATTTTCCGGCTTATGTGCTGTTCTCAGATGAGGCCTGTTTCACACGTGAGGGTGTGTTTAACATGCACAATTCTCACGTGTGGGCGCACGCAAATCCACATACTACACAGGTTTGTAATGCCTGGACTCTCTGATGATGAAACGGATGTAACTGCTGCTCGTGCAACACACTCCAGACCAGGTCATGGTTCACACCGAGGATACGTACAACACCTCGCGTGCTTGCGCTTGGATTGTCCTCAAATCGCCGTAGGATTTCTTCTTCCATGTCAGGAGTGCACACGTTTCTCTCCCGACCAGTGTCATGCATGTAATGTTCCAGTTTCTTGCAGTTGCCGATGCAAATGCGCAAATGTTTAGTGGTTTGGCACACGTCTGTTTGGGAAGCGCTGTCGGTACAACCTCACAGCAGCTCTTCCATTTCCATTGGCAGCCCCATACACCATATGCATGTCAACCATCTCAGCAGTCGTGAAGTGCTCCATGTTACGCGTACTATGTCCGATTTAAGAATGCCCGCGGCAAGTGCAAGTCTAGCCCACTTCACCTTTTAGCCAATTGCAGTGGCACCCTCTTGCGCCGAATGGTGACATCAGTGGACATACACTTATAGACGAAAAGGGTTTGTCTTGGTGTTGCCTATCCCCCATTACAATTTGTACAGAAAGTTTTCAAACACCCTGTATATGTATATATATATATATATATATATATATAGTAAAAGTCTGAAAATCCAGACAACCTGAGAATCTGGACTTTTGAATTTCGCGTTCTTTTTTGTATTCACGCTCGTTTTAGAAAGTTCTGATTGAAGCACCACAGACACACGGCGGCAACAAGCCTCTGTCTAAACTTAATAGCGACAACATGGAAGAGTGGGTAAACATTGAAAATGATATTGAAGTTGCAGCCACTTTCACTGATCAACAAATCATTGAAAGTATCACCACTCCCAATAAGAAAGAAGAGAGCTGTTCAGAAGAATCTGGTGAAGAAGAAAATATAGTTCAAGAAGAAGATAAGATATCTTGGGCTTGTGCAGAAAAGAGTATAGAAAATGTTATAAAATTCATGGAACAGAACCATAGCTTTAGTCTTCAAGATGTCATGCATGTGCATATGGTGCAGAACAATTTAATCAAAAAGAAATTAGAATCTCGCAAACAAAGTGACATAAGAAAGTATCTTAAAAAGGCAATAGCAGCGTCTGTTTGTGAAACAAGTGTTCCATCCACAACTAGTGCATCAGATGCAACAGAAGTTGTTGAAATGAATGACTAATTTTTCGTAGTGAATAATTTCTTTCATTTTTGTCAATTAATTTTTTTATAAAATGTTCGTTCTTATGAATGATTCAATAATTAAACACACTATTTCGTAGTGAATAATTTCTGCTTTCATTTTTTGTCAATTATTTAGTGTATTTTTTTTATAAAGATGTTCATTTTTATGAATGATTTCAAGAATTAAACACGCTGTATTTCGTAGTGAATAAACTATCATAACTTACATGTTCTTTTCTTCTTTATTCCTCCTTAAATTTGAATTTTAAAATTACTGCCTGAGAATCTGGAAAATCCGGAAATCCAGACCCCCCCCCAATCCCCGAGCAGCCCAGATTTTTGGACTTTTACTGTATATATATATATATATATATATATGGTTCCATGTAAATTCCACCCATGGTAAATTCCATCAAAAAATTTACAAATTTTAACAATTATATTTCATATAATTTTAAAAAATTAAACTTAGTTTAAATCAACCAACCAACCAACCAACCAACCAACCAACCAACCAACCAACCAACCAACCTATCTTAAAATATGATTTCAGCTTACATCAACTCAGTCAGTTCTGCACAAATCTTCATAGTGTTAACAAGTGCTCATTTGTTCCCCCACAGGATGCCTGTGACATTCATTACAACAGAAAAGGGAAAGAGAAAACTGTGCAATGAAGAGAACTATATATATGAGAGGCATCAAGACAACACAAAGAAAACAAACTTATTGGCGATGCAAACTTTTTTATAATGGCTGCAGTGCCCAGATTCATACGCCTTACAACTCAGGTGAACCTACAATAACTTTCCACTCAGGTAATCATACTCATCCAATGTGTTGTGCAAAAGTTGAAGCATGGAAAGCAGTGAATTCAAAGCGTGTTGCAATTCAGAAGGGTGGAACATCTTCAAGGGAAGTAATTGCAGCTGCTATTGAGCCACTTGGGGAGGAAGCAAGATCGCAGTTGCAAACTCTTCCTGCCCTTTCTCGTAATATTCAAAATTGGAGACAAAGCTTTAGGAATTCTGGCACTTCCAACATGTCGGACAGGTTATGAAATTCTGGACTCATTTAAATTTCTTCCGGATGGTTCATTGTTTTTGGCCTTCGATAGCGGTATTGATGACTCAGCCCAAATCCTAATATTTGCAACAGAAACTGGCTTAGACAACCTAACAGCAAGTAAGTCATGGGCTTGTGATGGGACATTCAAATTGCCTCCAAACCTTTGGACTCAGCTGTTCACATTGCATGCTATCATTGGAGATTCATCTCTCCCATGCGTGTATGCTTTGCTACCAGATAAACATGAAGTTACCTATCGAAGACTTTTTTTGCCTGTTCTTGATCTTCATCCAAATAGTTGGCCTTATGATTGTATCATGGATTTTGAGAAAGCGGTACACAATGCTTTCACATCAGTGTTTCCAGATGCTGCAGTTGTTGGTTGTCTGTTTCATTTTGGCCAATCGTGTTGGTGGAAAATATGTAATGTTGGGGAACAAATGAGGTACACCAATGATGCTTCTTTTGCACTTAAAATAAAATGTTTTACTGCTTTGGCATTCTTACCTGTTGACGATGTTGTTGATGCCTTTGAAAACCTCTCTGATGATGAAGATGTCCCTGCCAAATTTATTTCATATTTTGAAAGCACCTATATTAGGGTGCCACTTATTTGGGGTGTTTTTCATTTTTTGGGAATTTCTATCAGGACGGGCGCATTTCTGGTGTCATTCCGTCTAAAAACATTGTGTGTAAAATATTTTTGAAATAAAATAATAATTAGAACTGCCTCAACGAGGTCAAAGTTTATACTTTTTGTCGAAAAGTACTCATGGCGTTCTGTTATCATGTCAGTTTTCGTTTCGATAGCTGCTGTAGTTTCTGAGTTGAAAAATGATAACAGACAGACAGACAGACGGTCAGAGTCGTTGGTTTAGTCTTCCGCACTGGTGTACAGAAGACTAAAATGAGGTATTATACAGGGTGTAACACGAGTTTATCCAAATATTGATACAGGCGAAAGAACATGTTATTCTAAGTAGAAAATGGGTTGGGACGAGTTTTGCCAACACTAACACTGTTTCATTCTCTTTTTCAGTGAGTTCTGAAACGACGTGATGGCTTGGCAACAAGATCTAAAACAGCAGTCTATCTCCTGGGGACCGTGGACCACAGCATCACAGGAAGCATGCTGCCTACGGGAAAGCAGGCGCTTCAGTACTTTTTCCACCTTCACCTTGACGTCAAGAAGCCGATCAAGGAAGCAGCCGCTGAGACAGTGACCGCAGTCAAGGAATTCTGGGAGCGGTCCCGTATTCCTACGCAGAAAGACCAACGCGCAAGGGACAAGGTTCTCCGAATGTACGAGAAGTGGCGGGCTCTGAACAAGAACTCGAAACGGCGCACTGTGACCCAAATCAGGAACGAGGCCGAGTTCCTCTCATCCCTTGACCGCCTCTTCGACATCGCACACGAACAGGCGATGTCGATGATCACAATCGAAGAGGACAGGGAGTTCCTGATGGGACAAAGGGCCGAGGTGCGGCGCGGCCGCATCTCCTCCACACGTGACATGACGCTGCACACTGAGGAGGAGCGTGCGAGGAGACAGGAAGCGGAAAGGAGCCGCCAGCAAGATGATGAAAGGGTGAACAGAGAGAGCCGAGAAGAACTCGTCGAACTGGTATCGAGCTCCAGCTCAGGTGTAAGCAGCCCGACTCGGTCACCGACACGGCGTCGTCGCCGAGAAGAAGAGGAAGAGCTCTCTCTCCCGGGCCCGTCCACGTCGAATGCAGAAGCATCTACGACCCCTTTACCACCCAAGCGATTCCGCGCGTCGAAAAAGATGATCACCCCTGATCTCTCCGCAGCGATGGATCGGACGAAACTTACCGACCGAGGTGTTTTTTTGCTGTCGGCGGCTGCGAGGAGCTTGGGCCACGACCCTGAGGAGCTGGTCTTGAACCGCGAATCCTCCCGCCGCGACCGAGCAAAGTTCCGTGCTATGGCAGCAGCGGAAATGAAGGCAGCCTTCCATCCTACTGTGCTGCTGACCGTTCACTGGGACGGGAAAATCGTACCAGCGGCTGACGGAGGCCCTGCTGAAGATCGCCTTCCAGTTCTGGTGTCTGGGAGAACGTCGACAAGCTTCTGGCTGTGCCCAGCCTCCCCGACGGCACCGGCCGCGCCATGGCGGAAGCCGTCCTCTCTGCCCTCGAGGATTGGGACATCAAGGGACGGATCTGTGCCCTCTCTTTTGTCACCACCGCCTCAAACACAGGACTCTCAGGAGGAGCTTGCTATATCATTGAGCAGAAACTCGAGAAGACAGTGCTTCATTTGGCTTGCCGCCACCACATCCACGAACTGGTGTGCGAGAAGGCATTCACGGCGTGCCTCGGTCCCTCTACTGGTCCTGACATCCTCCTGTTCAAACGATTTGCCGCCCAGTGTGACTTCATCGATCAAACCAAAGCGAAGCCCTTCGAGGATGGAACCATGCCGCAGCACCTGAAGGACGCCCGCGACGACCTGCTGATCGAATTCAGCCGCCTCCTCGACGGTCAACATCCACGTGATGACTACAGGGAACTTCTGGAGCTCTCTGTAATTGTGCTGGGCGGTCCAAACAAGCGGGGTGCCCGGTTCGCTCGTCCCGGCGCCTTCCATCGCGCGTGCTGGATGGCAAAAGTCATCTATGCCATCAAACTGTTCCTGTTCCGGGAACAGTTTCAGATGTCGTCAGGCGAAGCGGCTGGAATCCGGCGATTCACCATCTTCGCCGTGTCCATCTACGTGATGGCCTGGTACAAAGCGCCGCTCCCGGCAACGGCCCCAGCCGTGGACCTCGCGCTGCTCAAGGCCCTCGTCTATTATCCGGACTCAGCGGTGGCCAAGGCGACGGCGACAGTCTTCGCCAGGCACCTATGGTACTTGAGCGAGCGCCTCGTCACCCTGGCCATCTTCGACGAGGGTATCGACTTGGCGACAAAGCGGGAGATGATTAAAGCGATGGAAGAAGAGGAAGGATCGGAGGATCCCCCACGGCGTATCAATGTGGACCTGTCCACCGCCTCAATCGCCAACAATACATTGGCCAAGTTCACAACGACTACATCAAAGGAGTTCTTCAAGGTTCTGGACATCAGCACCGCCTTCCTGCTCAAGGATCCAGAGGAGTGGCGGACGGACCCAGCCTTCATCGCCGCATCCCGCCGAGTCCAGGCCCTTCAAGTTGTCAATGACTTCGCGGAGCGCGGGTGGCGTTGATGCAGTCTTTCAACCTGGCCCTTACCAAGAGTGAAGACCAAAGGCAGTTCCTCTTACAAGTGGTCGAGAAGCACCGCTGTGACTTCCCAACCGCCCGCAAGTCCACCGTGACCTCTGCAAAGTAGGCAACAATGAGAGGGAGATGGGCGCCCATGATACCCCCCCCCCCCTTGAGGGGCTAATACTCGAGTTGAGGGGGACCTAGAGTTGAAAGTATGAAGTCCAGTTATATGTTTTAGGTCAAGATTAGTAGCTTGAACAAACTAGAAGTGATATTTTATTTGCTAGAGGCATAGAACATCATGATCTAAAATTTCTACTTTTCGAGAAAATATACAAACTTTGACTGTATTGAGGCAGTTCTAAATTGTTTTATTTCAAAAATATTTTACACACGATATTTTTTGACAAAATGGAACCAGAAACGCGCCTGTCCCGATAAAAATTCAAACTTTCGAAAATAAGTGTCACCCTAACCTATATTGGTATTCACCAGGGAAGGGGTGCCCACCGCAGGAGAGGGGAACCTATTTTCCCTATTAAACTGTGGAACATACAAGAGTGCATTTTGCATGACCTTCCTAGAACAAATAATGCTGTAAAAGGTTTCCACAGTGGTTTACGATCATCTGTGACAACATGCACCCAAATTTGTGGGAGCTATGCACAGCATTAGGAAAAGAAGCCCTCACACAAACAAAACTTGCACATTCGACGAGAGGACCAAAGTCACAAAAGAAAAGCCTATAATGTCATAAATGAAAGACTGAAGAGGCTAGTAGTTCAGCGTTACCATAATACAGACACTTTAGAGTTCCTGAAAAATGTTGCTTATAACCTACATTAAATGAGCAAGAAAATAGTTTATATTTTTCAAACCATATTTTATAACCTATATATTTTAAGTTTTTTTATTTTGCAGAGACTTTTTAATAAACTTTAATAAACTGTAAACTTTTTGATAACCCTTTGCGTGGAATTTACGTACAATGATATATATTACTAGATAAACAATATTGTTTAGTATTCCTAAAAGGTACCTTATATTCAAATACCTGCTTAATTCAGAATTAAAATTCAAAATTAAAATTAATTGATTAACCTTTGAAGTATGAGCATTAACAACTTCCAAACTACTTGGTGGATTTCTATAAATGTGGTATCCATGGGATGATACAATCACTGCACAAAAATTAAGTATTTTTTTAAATTTTTAATTTATGATTTTTTAAATGTTTTTTTTCATTTTATGCAAAAATTGTTATAACTTTGAACATTAGTAAATTTACCAAAAAAAAGTTTTAACTATGCTATCCAGCCGGATATCAAAAAGAGGCTGGATAGGCTGGATAACCGGATAGTTTCCAGATATTCAGTGCATCCCTAAATTTCCTTTCAATTCCAAATCCTCAGCCTGAAAAGAAAATTGAACAAAACATTATAGAAAAAATCAAAGCATTTTATCTTTCAGAAGATATCAGTAGAATAATGCCTGGTAAAAAGGATTATGTCAGCATTATGGACAGCTCAGGGGAGAGGAAACATTTTCAGAAGCATCTACTGCTATGCAATCAATTTAAAAGAAGCTTATCTATCAGCTTTTTAAAAGAAAGAAATCCTTTGGTAAAAGTGGGCTTCAGCAAATTTGCAGATTGGTGTCCAAAGCAATGTATTATTGCCAGAGCATCAGGAACTCACTCAGTATGTGTATGCACCATTCATCAGAATGTTAAACTTATGTTTGTAGGAACTAAATTTGGTAAGTTAACTGAAGATAATGAAAATCCTATCAACCATATACGACATTGACTTACTTTGATTGAGTGCAATCCACCCTCATTACAATGCTGCCTCAGGGAATGTAAACAATGTGGACACACAAAAGCATTGAGAGAGAAACTCCAAAATATTTTTGATGATAACTGCATTGATTCAGTACAGTTTAAGAAGTGGACCAACACAGACAGGTTCAGTCTTGAATCAATTCACATGAGTTCAGATGAATATATTGAACATTTCTGAAGCAAACTTCAAGAATATCAAATCCATGATTTCCTGACCAAGATGCAAGCTAATTATTACAACGAAACTAAAATGTCGCTGAAACCAAGTGAAGTCCTAGTAGTGTGTGATTTTGCCAAAAATTACTCTTTTGTTCTCCAAGATGAGGTGCAGAGTTTTCACTGGAACAATCAGATGGCAACTCTACATCCATTTGTTTTGTATTATAACAAGCAAAATGAGATTGCTCACCTAAGCTTTGTCATATCTGGGTGCAATATTCATAACACAGTTGCAGTACATTTGTTTCAAAAGCATCTCATAAACTTCATAAAAGAGAACATCTCATCCATCAACAAAATCATATACTTTTCAGATGGCTGTGGGGTAAATCCAGGATAAATAGACAGGTAGGAGTACTGATATAACACTAATACATCTTCAATATTCACGAAACTTGGTCTGAGGGTTTTTTAGTGAAAAAAACAAATTCCTAAATTTTTGAAAATTGGTCAAATAGGTCAAAATTTAGGGTCAGGTCAAATTTTCACCAAATCATGACCTAAGAATTTTTTAAATCCCCATATCTTGGCTTCTAATTGTAGTAGCCTAATAAACTTTATATGAATGGAAGTGGAATGAGCTCTAGTTTCCAAAAATGGTACTTTAATTTGAATAATTTAATAAAAAAAAACTTAATTTTGAAAAAACAAAAAATTCAGGATTTGACATTGAAGGGATCAATTTTTAAAAAAAATTTATTCAACAAAAAATGTTGCCTGAGCAAAGATCTACCATAACCAGCAATAAAAAGTTAGCTTACATTCCATTATACAGCTTAAAACTTAATTTTATTAATGCTGGCTTTCTTCATTTTTTCAGAATTTCATCATCAAAAATTTATTTAATGAAACAAAACATATTAAATAGTATGATAACAATATAATAAGGATATACTTAGCATTTGTAATTATTAATTGTAATTTAAATACGTATCTACTCTCTGCTATCTGCAGCTTTGGGTTTTGATGGTATATACATACACACACAGTGTGTGTACTGCTCTGACCTGCGAGTACACACTAAGAAGGTCTTAAGTTTGCAAAAGAGCTAAATCCAATTTTTGGATTAGCTTAATTTTTTATATATTCTCTGAATAATTCACGTAAATTACATATTATCAATCTCTTCTGCATCTTCACTTTTTCTCCATTTTCATTAATAGTAAATTTATAATCCTTCATTCCCGGACACATTTGGCTATAATCATTGCTCTTGTAAAATTCTCTTACAATCCTCTTCACTTCACTGGTTATGACCTTTCCTTTCGACATACTTGGAACATGCGGTAATATACCATATTCTTTTTGCAAACTCCGACTTTTTCTCACGTAGAAGTTTCAGAGAATTCTGCTGTTTTTTCAATTGAAAATGGATAGAAATATATAATTTGTAATTTAATCTTGCAATCAGTTGTAGAAATAAATTTGCCTTTAAGCTCTTGCATGACATTTTCATACCTAAAATTATATATAAAAAAAAGAAACGAGTAAAAATCTAAGTTAAGTTAGTAAATTAAGTATTAAATTTTATTTTATTCTCAAAAAAATCTATTGTTTCATTATGTATTGTACATATAAATAACAATAGATACATGTTTTTAATGTATAATAAACTTTTTGCCTTTTTAAATCATCATCCCAACAACTCTTTTTGGACGGGCCAGCAACAGCGTCTTCCTGGATAGAAGTCCTGTAGGCAGATTCTATACTTCTAGCTTTTCCTGATGTTGCCTGAAATTTTGAAGTGGCCTTTTTTTGTTCTTGCTGTGACATTAATCCAGCTGTAAAGAATTACATAAAATTACAATTGAGATACAAATATCATTAAATTATATATATATGTAATGTATGTTAGTTGTCTAACTGAGACTTGCTTTATTAATTAGATAAAAATTAAATATATATTTATTGAAATATTTCATTAAAATTTTATATAAAAAATAAATATATGGTTATTTAAAGATATTTACATTTTTATGGGGCTCTCATCTAAATTTGGTAATATTTTATCGCTAAGTATATCCTTATTATGTTGTGGATCTTCAAAAAAAATTTCCTCAACAGGTGGAGCCATAGAAATATTTGTAGATGAGCTACTACTGCGCTCAAAGGATTCTTAATTTGCTGGTAAAGGACACAGTTCTTGTAGCAGTACAGCCTCTTCTGTTGGTGCTGGTACAGATTCCAGTATTCCAGGTTGACTTCTTATTAAGGTGTAGCAGCTACACAATAGCTGATCCTTTGGAAGAACTCCATAACTTACAGAAGCCATAAGTTCCGTAACTTTTTTAATATTATTGAAAATTCTTTTTTTGTGTTTTTTTAAAGGATCACAACAATATAATTTCTTATTTTTTGGCATTTTTTTAAGTTATTTAGGTAGATATTTAGATACACCTGTATCTTTCAATATATAGTTATTAAAATCTGAAAATAGAAAAATTTAAAAAAATGAAGAAAGCCAGCATTAATAAAATTAAGTTTTAAGCTATATAATGGCCTATACGCTAACTTTTTATCACTGATTATGGTAGATCTTTGCTCAGGCAACATTTTTTCTTCACTAAAATTTTTTCAAAAATTGATCCCTTCAATGTCAAGTCCTGAAAGTTTTTGTTTTTTTTATTAAATTATCCAAATGAAAGTACCATATTTGGAAACTAGAGCTCATTCTGCTTCCATCCATATAAAGTTTATTAAGCTACGACAATTAGAAGCTGAGATATAGGGATTTAAAAAATTATTAAGTCATGATTTGGCCAAAATTTGACCTATTTGACCAATTTTCAAAAAAATTTGGGAATTTGTTTTTTTCACTAAAAAATGCCCCCAGACCAAGTTTTATGCAAACTGAAGACATGACCGTGTTGTTCATCTGTCTATTTAACCTTGATTTACCCTGTGCTGGAAATATAAAAACTGCCAAAACTTTCTGAGTCTTTGCCACTACAAAGATGACTTTGGAATTGATGCAGAGTGGAATTTTTTTACAACAAGCCATGGGAAGGGACCATGTGATGGTGTAGGAGGCACTGTTAAGAGGTTAGCTGCTAAAGCTAGTCTGCAATGGCCTTATGATAAACAAATCCTTACTGCACAACAGCTGTATATATTTACCAAAGATAATAATAATAATAATATTACCACATTTTTCAACCAATGAAGATTATGAAAATGAAGAATTTCTCCTCCAAACTAGACATTCAAAAGCAAGAACAATTGTTGGTACTCAGAAAATACACCAATTAAAACCAGTTTCATTAACTTCACTAGAGGTTAAGCCTTTCTCAGCATCAGGATATTCACGTATTGAGAAAGTCAGTGAAGAAGAAGAACTTATACATGAAGAGAAACTACATGGTTTTGTCACTGCTGTATATGATAACCTTTGGTGGTTAGCATGCAGTTTGGACAAAATAACTGAGAAGAGGGAAGTAAAAATATCTTTTCTTCATTCTCATGGTCCCAACCCATCATTCTTTTTTCCTCATCAACCAGATATTCTTACAATTACATACTCTGATGTTTTGACAAAGGTAAAGGTATCTACTGCAACTGGAAGACTATACTACCTCACCAAGGAGGAAACTGCTAAGGCCTCCAAGGCCCTCATAGAATTACAACAGAATTTAAGTAAGTTACACATTCAAGTTATAGGCCTATATGGTAGATATATACAGTAGGCATATATATATATATATTTTTTTTTCACTGGGCATGCCTGTATCAACCCAAGGAAAGATGGGTCATGTTGTTGTTGTTGGTTGTTAGTAACCTCCAGGGTCAAAACCCTCAGTGCCAAAAAACTGACAGCTGCTCAAGCCTCACCCAGAGGTTCCCTAATCCCAGTGTGTGTGTGTGTACTAATGGATAACACCAGTCTGCATGAAAATCAATTTCTTTATTTTGAGTTGTGATTTTGAAGCAGTTCACTGCACTGAATTCAAAAATGCTACCAGTTTTTTTCTATCACCCACAGTTTTAAAGTTATTAGCAAAACAATTTTGGGGCATTTTGTAATTTTTTACCTTTAATTAATTTAATTTTTTCATATTTTTCAGATAGATAATTCTAACATTACGTAGTTAAAATTTTAATAATGGCTTCTAGAGGATGTACCCATAGTCCAGACATATTTTGTTATATCTGTGGTCGGTATGTTGTTGTAAAACAAAGGACAAATGTAACAACCTTCATTAAGAGAGCTTATCATGCTTATTTTGGAATTAAATTAGGAGATCAAGACAAAAGTCAGGCTCCACACAAGGTTTGTCTTACGTGTGTTGCGGCACTAAGGAATTGGAGCAAAGGTAAAAAGAAAAGTTTGCCATTTGGGATCCCTATGGTATGGCGCTAGGGCGGGTTGTACTCAGGTGACAACATGAATCTGAAGGAAATCCTACCATCAGGGGTGTCTAAATTGTGTGTTTTTACATGGGGAATTCAAATATGAGCTGCTTTTTTGGATAGGATAACTCTAACCTACATCATTTTATATTTCTAAATTGACAATTTTACCCTTTTGAACCCCTTTATAATATATTAAAAGATATAAGGTAAATCATTTATATTGACAAGGCCAAATCAACTTTACATATATTTATTAATAGGTGAACTGCATGTATATCACTGGATATAATTACAAAGATCATTCTCCTGACATCTTGAACTTTGCCAGGTTGCACAAATCCTGCTTTGACTCAGACTTGGACATCAACTTCCTGCTGGTCTCCTGAGCCCTGATCCCTCCATCCCTCTTTTCCTGTGAGAAGTACTTAGCAGAAGCCTCAGTCACCATTTTAACAACCCTCTCAATGCTTTGTGTGTGGCAAGGCCAGTTGCGCACCTCCATGGGGGTGTTGATGGTGTTTTTCACCTCTGAGGTGCTTAGAGAGCAGGTGAGAGGTGGCTCTGACACACCTTCTGACCAGCTGATCAAGTCACCGATGCTGGAAGCATCACAATTGATGTCAGGTGTCCTTCTGCTCCTAACAGAGGAGTCCCCCAGCTGAGTGTCCGGGTCCCCCTCTCCCCTGATGGCCAGGATTCTCTCCACCCCTTCAATCCTCTCCTTCTGATCCTCAGAGCAGAGTAGTGTTTGGAGGATGACTTCACTGTGGGCATACCAAGCAGATCTTCTCACACTTGGCATCACAATATCCAGCACCTCCTTTCTCTGGGACTTGAGGCAGTCCAGCTGAAAGAGGATGTGCCTACGCCCTTCGATCCAGGAGTGCTTGACCTTCACGTTGAACCAACATGGGTAATACACTCCAATGATGAATTCCACAATGAATTGCAGAATCTTCAGGTTCTTTCCTTTAAGTCCGTGCTTTGACACCCAGAGCCTGAGAAGTCTGTTCGCTGTGGTGAGCCAGCGGCTGTGGTTTACTGGTCCTATCTCTAACAGAGCCAGCCCTGCAGGAAGTACTCCATCCCTGACTGCACAGACAATTTTATAGCCATAGTATTGATCAGTTGAGAGATCTTGAATGACCTTCTCAGGAAGCTTGATCAGTGGAGGGCCAACACAGATTCGGGTGAAGTTTGGATTGATATCAAAGTCTGTAGCAGAATCAAGCAGCTTTCCTATTGGCCTGGATAATTTTTTGTCTGACAGAGTAGGGCCATCAAGGTCAACAATGAGATGGCGCAGGGGAAGTTCAACAGTGTGCAGGTTGCACACCAACCAAACCAGCTTTCTCCCAGGTGCAGCTCCAGCTTCCGCATTACTCCAGCTTTCACACCAGTGTTGACATTTGTTGAGTCTCCTCCAATGGCCAACAAGGTCTTATCGTAACCCCTCTCTTTCAGCCAGGCAAACAGGACCTTAGCAATCTTCTCCGCATGTGACTCCTCTTTAGTTGCTTTCTCTGGGGTAAAGTGGAACAGATAGTAGCTGCCAGGCTCACTAACAACACTATAGTGTTCTTCCTTGATCTTTGCGGGAAAAGATTGGTCACTGCCCTCAGCTTCCATCATCAAATTGGTCAGGTCAATCCACCCATCAAAGAGGATGCAAGAGATCCCCCCCTCCTCCCTGCACTTCTTCTCGAACTGTTCCCCCAGCTCTCTCATCAACTTCTCCTGTGCTCTCTTGACCTTGCTCTTATCAATCACTTTACTTGTATTGTCTTCTGTGATGATTCCTGCATCAATCAGAGCTGCTGTTGCTATCGATGCAGTTGGCCTCAGCCCTATGCCATACCTTACACTAGCAAGGGCAATGTTTTGAATCTCATCATAGTTTTTCTGTACCTTTGCCGAAGCTGCTGGCTCAGGGTCAGTTTGAGGGAAGAGCTCAACTTCAGGAACAAACTCATCTTCATCACCACTTCTCTCCAATTCCAGATCCTCATCACCATCTGCCAAAACTCTCTTAACATCCTTCCTGGCTGCCTTCTCTGCTACTGCAGCACTTTCCTCCTTGCTCCTTCTCCTTTTCTCTGCCTTCCTTTCCATCCACTGCCTTTTCAATGTCCTCACCTGTCTCTTGTGCTCTGGTAGATCAGGACCCCCTATTTGGCGGGGTCCCTTACTTCCAACCTTCTCTTTCTGTCCCTTGATGTAGGCAAGATCTTTCACAGGAATCTTTTTCTCTCTACTGCCAAACTGTATGATAATTACAATTAAGTGGAATGGCACACCTTTTTATTTGAGTATTTAAATATTATTATTATTATATGAATTAGTTAGAACAATGCTCTATGAGAGATAACGTGAGCAGCCATGATAGAAAACGTGAGAAGACATATTCTGGGGTAACTACAATAGTAAAATAATCAACAATTTAATAATAATCAACTGCAAAATGATGTAGGTTAGGGTTATCAGAATTAAATATTTTCTTCAGAATTGTGTTCTATACACCAAAATATGTCATTTGAACACCCCTCTCCATTGATTTAAAAAAAATGCATAGTATGACCCACCCTAGACTATGGCTCGAGCCTAGAAACCATACCGATGACTGCTACTTCTGTTCTTGCAATGTTAAAGGTTATAATGCAAAGAATAAAGAGAGCCTTCAATACCCAAGTCTTCCATCTGCAATAAGGCTGGTACCCCATGGTCCAGAAGTTCCTATTCCCCGCCCACCCGAGAGTCTGGATCAATACAATTCAGATTCTGATTCAGCTCCAAATCCAGACAATGATGATGTTTATGAACAGCCAACAGCTGACTGAGATCCTCCTAAACCATTAACCCAAGCCGAAGTAAATGACTTAGTCAGGGATTTGAATCTGCCTAAGGACTCTGCAGAACTTTTGGGGTCTAGATTGCAGGAGAACAATTTACTGGCATCCGACACATACTTCGCTTGGTACAGAAATTGTGAGAAAGACTTTGTGCCTTTTTTCGAAGAAGATGGTCCCTTGGTATTTTGCAAAGACATCACAGGATTAGTGGGCAAGCTAGGCAAATTAGGCATCGAATACCAAACCAGTGACTGGAGGTTGTTTATAGATTCCTCTAAAAGGAGTGTTACTGCACAATGGTAACAAATATGCATCAATCCCAGTGGCCCATTCTACTCATTTAAAAGAGACCTATGATAACATGAAACTGCTTCTGGAAAAAATTCAGTATCAAAATCACAGATGAATATTGTGTGGGGATCTCAAAGTCCTTTGCATGTTACTTGGGCAGCAATCAGGATACACTAAGATGCCATGTTTCATCTGCGAATGGGATAGTCGAGCACGTGACCAGCACTGGAAGAGGAAAACTTGGCCTCCTAGAGAGAATCTTACCCCAGGATCAAAGAACATTTTACATGACCATCTAGTTGAACCAAATAAAATCCTCCTACCACCCTTGCACATTAAGTTAGGCTTGATGAAGCAGTATGTCAAAGCATTGAATAGAGGCGAGAGTTTCAAGTACACTTGTTCAAAATATCCAAAGATTAGCTATGAGAAAATAAAGGAAGGTGTTTTTATAGGTCCTCAGATTAGAAAGTTATTGACAGACGATCATTTCCTGAACACAATGACCAATAAAGAAAAAGAAGCATGGCTTTGTTTCAAAGATGTTGTTGAAAACTTCTTGGGAAACTACAAAAGCCAAAATTCTGAAAGACTGGTGGAAAATATACTTAAAAAGTTTTGCGCCTTAGGCTGCAACATGAGCCTGAAAGTTCACTTCTTATTTTTGCATCTTGACCATTTTCCCGAAAATCTCGGAGATGTCAGTGAGGAGCAAGGGGAACAATTTCACCAGGACATCAAAACCATGGAATGATGATATCAAGGAAGATGGCATACAAATATGATGGAGGATTACTGCTGGTGTCTGCAACGAGACCAGCCTAATGCACAGCATAAGAAAACATCAAAGAAGCACCAGTTTAGTCATCATTAGTCAGATCTACCTTCATAGTCTTAAGTCTTTGGAATAAGTCCTGAAATGTTTGCAAGTAAAGAAGGTAAATATATTTTGTTTCCTTCAGTTATTTTTTTATTCTTTCATAAACAAGCAATATGCTTGTCCAAGAGCTAGGAGCTATTTAATTCTGCTTTAATTAGGTTTTACTCTATCACCTAAAGATTTTGTGCTACAAGGGGTGTTGTAATACCTCATCTGTCCCCAAATGTTAACCACCCATTGATGGGAGGGGAGAGAGTATTTTGCTGGGAACAGGACTGGTTGTTATATATATTTACCCTACATTATTATGTAAGCGTTACTGTAGTCTATAACAACAAAATTTATGGTTTAGCATGTGCAATCCAATGTTGGTCTCGATAAGATGGTTCACATTTGGGGATAAATGGGGGATTTATGACACACCCTGTAGTAAGAAACCATGTGATAGGGAAAAACTAACTATATTTTTGAGATCAGCGCACTCAAATTATATAGAATCACCAACTAGTTTGTAAAAATCGATCGACAAGTTTTCAAATGTGTACTGGTGTAATCTGTGCTCGAGAGAAGATTTGTATCAATGAAAAAACTCAAAAGATCTGGATTTATTTAAAGGTTAGTTTTAATTAAAAGTACTTCCTGCTCATACTTTTCACTGGCCACTTCTAATCTTTTAGGAACATGTTTCACATTGGTAAGTGAGCAATTGTAAAAAATTGGGGATGGTATATTTTTTTTATTTAGGGTCAAGGTCAAGGATATTTATTTTAATTTTCATTTTAGAGGCTTATGACAAGAGAGATAATATGACAAGCTGTTTAAGCGCTTTAAAATGACACTAGAATCAGAACTCTAGCTTTATTAATTATGTGGCTACAGCAATTTGAAATTTGACTAAGTAAAAAATCAGGTCAAAGGTCAAAATTTTGTGACCCCGTATCTCAGCAACCAAAGGTCAGACAGCTCTAAAATTTGGTGAATTGAGTTTCTCACACATACCTACTAATGTACCAAATATGATGAAAATCTGAGATGGTCATATTCTCGGGTGGCTGAATTGACATGGAATGACTCGTATACCACCCATAGATGCAACAGAGAAGGCTGTCTAAATGGTATATAGTATCCTAATGTACATCCCTGAAAACATTCAAAGTGAACTGGTCATGGCATACTCAAATGGAACGTGTGAACTAATCATCAGGCTCAGTATAAATAAAGAAGACAATACTAGTGAATATCTATAGTGCCCCAGATAGCTCCCATCTAGAGCTCACTGAAGTTCTGGAAAAAAAATCAGGCAATGCCCAGCTATCATACTCATAGACTCAACAAGAGTTTAATCTCCCAAACTGCACCTGGAACCAATATGGTGGTATGAAATCAGGGACAAAAAGCTCCAAATCAAAACACCTGGATGAGTTTATGGAAAAACTCCTAGTATAGCATGTTCACTGCCCAACTAGAAAAAATAATATCCTAGATTTAGTACTGACAAACAATGCAACTACAATTGACCACATTGTTATAACACCAACATACACTCCAACCACAACGTCATACACATTCACAAACTTCTCTCTCCACAAATGTAAGCAAGACACATGCCAAATGGAATTGCCATACTCTGACCTAAACCTGCACAAGTCAGATTGGACCAATAAATAACTGTCTGGGAAAAATAAACAGGAAAATGAATTAGAAAACCTGGAACCAGAAGAATGCTGGAGTAGAATGCAATACAGGTATGCCTCGATTTACACCAGGGTTAGGTTCCAGCAGATTGCTGTCGAAAAGTGAAGCAGCGTAAATTGAAGCTAAAAAATAATGGGCTTTTACCTAAATAAATAGGATAGGTTCCAGGATTCTCTAAAAGTGACCCCATATTTTCCATAAAATGAAAATTATTAATGGGTTATATGCTTAAAACTAGTAAAAGAATGCTTAATATTAATAAAATAATTGAATTAAAGATAAATTACTACTTACTTTGGTAATTAAAGCAATTAAAAACAAAATTATTTGATCTTGTTTGAGAGTGGCAAAATGGAGATGATTTACTGAGGAAGAAGAAGATCCTCTTTTTTTTTTTACTGAGGAACTGCAGAATTGAGCAGTTCATCATCATCTTCCACATCATCTAGACTTACTTCATTCACTATCTTAATGACGTCTTTTGTCACAGTTTAAACACTGTCAAATCCACCAAAATCAGCAATGCAATCAGGCCACAGCTTACGCCAGACACCATTTAGACATGATTTCAAAACTTCATTCCAAGCTGCGGCTATGTTGGAAATGCCTTTTAAAATGTCATATGACTTCCAGTAGTCCTGCACAGTTACATCATCATATTTTGCATAGTTTACAGCTTTTTACCATTTTTAATTTTACATTTAAGCTTTTGCTTTAAGTGGTATAAAAGTGAAGCAACGTAAAATGAGGCTTACCTGTACCTACTATCATCAGCATTATACAAGCACACACCAAAGAAAAATGATATTGCAAAGAAACACCTGACAAAAGAACACAGATACAGAAGGACACTTATGAGAGAGAACAAAGCTATCTAAACAACTGACAAAGCAATTAAGTGATACAAGATGTAGTAACATCCAGAAACATACTGACATTAGAACCTAAAATAAAGGAGTCAACCCTGAGAGAATATTGATAATAAACACAAAGCTATTGGCACTATAAAAGAAAATAGCAAATTCTTCTTTAGCTATGGCAGGAGAAAGAGAGGCAGACCGAAGCGAAGGTGGATGGAGAAGGTGAGGGACGATTTGAGGGAGAAGGGTTTGTCGGAGGAAGAAGCCCAGGACCAGGCTGTGTGGAGGAGGCTGGTCAGAAACGCCAACCCCGCATAGAGGCGGGAATGGGCAAAGAGAAAGAAGAAGAAATGTAAAGCAGTTATCAAAATGAGCATTGGCCCATTGCTTGTTAAAGACAGACTAACTCTTACATCTAATTCACAGGAAATGGCAAACATTCTACAATCTCAATATGCTTTAAGCTGGAGTACCCCTGTAGTAGCTAAGAAAATAAAAACTACAGCATTTTTTGATAGAGAAGAAAATAACCAAGACAGACCATTATTGGAAGATATACAAATAACCACTAGAGATATACAACAGATGAAATTGGAGCCAAGATTCTTAAGAAATGCAAACATACTTTATCTCTGCTTTTGCAAATCCTAGGGAGATCTTCACTAAATACCAGTAGAATACCACCAATCATGAAACAAGCAAATATTACAAAAGAAAGGAAGCTAAGAAATATAGACCCATATCCTTAACTTCCTATATTGTCAAAATATTTGAGAAAGTCTTGAAAAGCCACATTGTCAATTTTATAGAAAATTAACATCTCTTAGAAGACTTTCAACATGGTTTCAGACAAAAGGGATCCTGTCTTACTGAACTTATAGACCATTGCAACACAATCCTACAATATTTGGGAGAAAACCACAATGTTGATGTCATCTATCTAGATTTTTCAATTTAAGCTTTTGACAAGGTTGCAGGGATGTAGCCAGGAATGTCCCAAGGGGCAGGGGGCAAACTTGAGCTACGTTTGTCAGGTTCTGTGGTGAATCAGGCGAGCCCATACAGTTAGGGGGTCTAGGGCAGAGCCCCATAAGTCAGCACATTTTAAGCTTATTTTGTGTAAAAACTGAATGAAAATGTCAGTGCAACTGCCATTTTTGAACAGCTACTATACAGCCATCCACATGAAATATGTACCCTTTCCAACAAAATTTTGGATAGGACAGTCACATTGGTGCAATCTAAGCTATATTATTATGTAATGACTTGTATTTTCTGAAATTTGAAATTAGGTATTGAATTTAGGGGTGCACCGGATATTGTGAAATATCCGGTATAATATGGGTCATATCCGGCTGGATATGCTAGATATAGGCCAAGACATTAGAAAATTAACACCTGTATGAAAATCTGCCATAATATGATAACACATTACAAATAATATTTTATATACAAAAAAAGTGGAAAGCCCTCCAGGGCCCACCCCTAAACCAGTCCAGCAACACTTTTTATATTAAATCAACACAATACTGATGGCAAGAATAAATAAAACATCTGTCCATCCTTAATGATTACAGTTCTATTAATATAATCAGAGCATTAAATTTTTTAAAAAGAGTAAAATATTGCTAGACCCGTGCACTTGCTTTCCATTCTTTTTTTCTCCTTTTTTTCCTTTATTTTCAAAACATTACAAGCTTGACAAATGTAAAACAATACACTGAACACAATATAAAATGCCTGGAATGAAATCAATGAATGGAGGGCAGTATTGTGTAGGTCAGATGCCGCCATTCAGCCTGGAGGTCTTCAGAATAAAAAAAAACAACAACAGTGATTTAGAACTTTTTTTCCATTGTGGTGCAGAAACAAGAGCATTTCTCCTCTTTTAGGCAATATTCAGGATTGCCTTGCTTCAATGATGTTTTCATATTCAAAAAACACTCTCTCTGAAAATACAGAGGATGTGGATGTGCAGAGAAGCTTTGAAACAATAGTTTTAAGGAGAGGAAATTGGTCCTCCTGCTTCCAAATTTGAACTGGACAGCGTTTCCTATCTACAAGAAGTTCAGATGCATATCTGTCTAACTCCCCTGCAATCAGTAGAACAGGAGCAGTCTTTTTTTCAACCTTTCTTCTCTTGTAACTTACTTCCCCAGATTGCTCTCCTTTTGTGATCTCCATAAAACACGCTTAAGAATGTCCTCTTCATCTTTCCTCTTTCGCATAGGAGAACTGGAATTTGAGCTTCTTTCGCTTCCACTTTCATTAGAATCATTACCACCTTCATCATTTTCAATACCTATGACTTCTTCAATCAGCCAGGATTTAGCCTGCTCTTTTTGATCTTGTTGAAAGAAAGATAACTTATACTGCGGATCTAATGCAGTCGCAGTCACATAAGCCCTGTTTTTCATTATGTTCAAAGACTTCCCATCATTACTCTCCGACAAGAAACATGCTCGAAGAGAAGTCAGGAGTTCTCTCTTTGTTGTTTGAACACCTTGGTCATCATGGCCAATCTTTGAAAGAAATCTTTGTAAAATACAAATGCTTGGGATTATGAAAGACAAAGTTGATTTTTCAGAACTTATTTCCTGAGTTAGTTGGAAGAATGGTTTTAAAATTTTAAGGAGATTTCGTTTCAGTGTCCACTCGAAGGATGTGATGGTAGGTAATTCACTACAATCAGCCAAATACAGTTGCACTGGGATTTTTAATTTATATAATCTTTCTAGCTTCAAATATGCACTGTTCCAACATGTTGGGACATCTTGAACCAATAGGAGAGGCTCAAGATTTTGCTGCACTTGTATGTGTCTGAAATTGTTACAGGCCAAAGGAGAATGATTAAAGTGAGTTGCAAGGTGGTGACTTTTTGCAAGGATATCAATTACACTCTGAACCATAATTGAGTCACTAATAACCAGTTGGAGTAAATGAATGCTGCAGTGTATTGAAGGTATTTCAGCCAGGTCACTACCAAGAGCCATATTACTAGCTCCATCCCTCACCAATAAATTCCTATTATTTGCATCAAGATCCCAACTATCCCACATAGAGTAAAACTTTTCAGATATATTCTTGCCAGTATGCAA
The DNA here is from genome assembly GCA_023014485.1 of Bathynomus jamesi. Taxonomy (NCBI): domain Eukaryota; kingdom Metazoa; phylum Arthropoda; class Malacostraca; order Isopoda; family Cirolanidae; genus Bathynomus; species Bathynomus jamesi. The sequence continues at coordinate 197,503 of JAJOZX010006589.1, forward strand.
CCCTGAGAAATGAGAGGCATGTAGCACAGCATCGTATCTTTCAAAATCTTTACCTATCCAGTGACCCGATAATGATATAAAACTTTCTTGAGAGGTTGTGCATGTCCATATATCTGAAGAAAAGCTGACATGCTTTACTTCTTCCAGCTTCTGAGCAGTTTTAGATGAATTCATTATAAAGATGAGGAATTATAGTATCAGAGTACCTTCTGCTCAGTAAGAGATATCTGGGTTGGAGGTAGGCCATTAGATCAATAAAACCATCATCTTCAACTAAAGTAAATGACTGGTTGTCCAAAGTCATCATCATGCCAATTTTACGGTGAATCATCACAGACCTGGAGTCATTGATGCCCCATATTTTTTTAGATGAAAAGCTTTCTTCTATTGAGATCTGCTTACTCATTTGGTCCATTTTCTTTTCTTTCAGAGTACTACCAGTAGAAGTTGATGGTTTAGCCAGTATTCTATCTATGCCTATTTCCTTTGATTCAGTCGCAGCTATTCTTTTTTTGTCATTTTCGTTTTTGGCTTCAGCATACTCTTTTGGGTGATTAATCTTCAAATGATTATGAAGAGGTGTTGTGCTAAAAGACTTTTGGCCACCTTTCTCCATCCCACATTTGATAATCTTTTGATAAATATTACACTTTGCAGTGATATCGCTAGGATCATTTATTGTATAGTGACCCCACAAAACTTTTCATGATTAATACTTAATAGTTTAATACAACACAAGAACCTGAAAGAGAACAAAACAATTAAACATCTGAATATACTTAAATTATTATTTATCTTATATTTGGGGGGCGCTTGCCCCCAATGCAAAACATAGCAATACGAGTGTAAAAATAATACAGTACCTAATAATATATATCCAGTCAGATAGATATGGCCCTCAGCAAATTTTAATGAAAATCAGTATACTAATGTAGTTCTGGTTACTGATTTCAAAAATAACTTTTTTTTGAGAAATAAAAAACAAACATGTTAGAGCACCTTAAATAATTAATATGTGTTTTAACTAGCTTAAACTAGTTACAGAGGATTGTGTTAAATTTAGCCAAAGTCACAAACTGCTACTGTTCATGAAAAAGTGCTCTAGGTGTGGGAAGGTGTGTTCCTTTGATAAAAATACCCAGTTCTTTCATCGCCAAAAGCGTTGGTCAATGGTAAAAAGTGCAACTTTACAAAGAATATATTTTTTGAAGGATCCCAGCAGATCTGTAAAAGTAGCAGAAAAAAAAATCAAGAATTAGTATCCAGTTAGGTCAATTGAATGCCCAGTTATTTTTTAGTAGTTTTTGGTGTGTTCTATTCAGATCTGCTATTCATTTGTTGTGGAAATGACCCAATTAAAAGTTACAAGACATTGAAGTTTACTAAATATAGGGAATTTTGGCATAAGCATGGGTCATTTCCACAACAAATAAATAGTAAATCAAAACAAAACATACCAAAACTACTGAAAAATGTCTTTTGCAAAAAACAAACAAACCAAACCAAACCAAACCAAACCTAGCCTTCTCATTGCTTGTATTACATTAAAAAAATGCAGTTTACTATAGAATTCTTTCATCAGGAATATGTTCATAAAACGTAATATTACATTAGGCTTTACATTCACTTTATCTAGCCACATATCCTTGAACTGGGATATGGAGAATCTGCACACGTTTACACGCTTATTTCTTTTGTTAGTCTTTTTCGATGTACACTGGAATATATGCTGGTCCTTTCTGTATGTACACTGTTTATCACACAATAGACACTTCCTTGTTGATGGTAAAATGTTATGTGCAATGAAAATCTCTGATAATCTCTAGGAGCACACCATTTTTCAATATTAAACATACACTCATAAAATATATACCATTTGAAAGCTCACATTTTTCTGAGTCTAAAAATGTAGTAATCCAAAAGTATCAATAGCAAATAAAAAGTAATTAGATTTAATTAATTGTTTGATGCGTGATATCATTAACTACATTATAAAGGTTGGCTAAGTTATAAATCTTCAGTATGTGTTGTAAGATGGTATTTTTGTTAATTGTTATGCTAACCTAACCTAACATGAATACCGTATGTTATTACATTATCATTTGTATAATTTAGGTCTCAGGGGTACAGGGGCGGAGCCCCCATAAAGATCACGCATCACAAATTGATCAGTATATAGGGCTTTATATTTAAATCTAGTTACGTTTTATTTGCTATTGATACTTTTGGATTACTAAATTTTTACTCTGAAAAATGTGAGCTTTTAAGTGGTATATGTTTTATGAGTGTATTTACCTTAAATTTACCTTAAAGCGCTTCTGCCTCAAGGGTGCACTGCTCCCACGAAGTCCACTCAGCACCTCCTGAGGCGGGGCCACGACGGGGTCACCACCCTTCTTTTCTCTTGCTCCTGCCATACGATTTGGTCCCCTATTGAATTTGTGGGGGCTGGTCTGGCAAAGGAATACCCTGACACTGTGGGTTGGTCGGGTATGTTGGCTAAAAACATGTCCAAGTGTTTTTTAAAAGTATCTACTGGGACTGCACTTATATCTCTAAGGTACTGAGGCAAGGAGTTAAACAGGCGAGAACCCTGCCTAGAGATACTATTATATTGAAGGGTTTGAATCCTTCTCAGACTGTTTGGTGGGAGGTGATATTTTTTACACATTCTGCCAGTTCTTGTTAAGGTGGGCACAATTGGTTAGTATTGGGGGCAACTAAAAGCCCTTCTAGAATTTTCCAGGTGTAGATTAGGATGTCTCTCTCAAACCTTCTCTCTATGGAATAAAGGTTGAGGCCTCTAAGCCTATCCCAGTAGTTTAATTTGTTTTTACTCACCTGTTGCCCATCAGGTTGTTTAATATACGAGGTAAAGGTTCTTTGTAGGCCCTCAATTTTTTGCAATTCATTCTGTTTGTGGGGAAACCATAATTGAGAGCAGTAGTCAATGCGTGGAAGGACAAGTGATTTCCACAGGGTAAGCATGGTCATACTGTCCCTAGTTCTGAATGTCCTCAGTATATATCCTATTAGTTGTTTGCATGATGAGGTTACTTTGTCAATGTGCCTGTTGAATGTTGCATCTTCAGATAATATAATCCCTAGATCCCTGACATGATCAGTTTGTGCAATATCTTTTTCTGTGGGTCCAGTGTAGCTGAATTGTTCTTTCAGGTATTTATTTGGTCCATACTTAATTAGTTCAAATTTGTCTTCATTGAAGGCCATATTGTTTGCATCTGCCCATGCATATATAGTTTGTAGATCTTTTTGTAGCTCTACACAGTCTTCTTTTTCTGTAATTGGTCTTAGTATTCTGGTATTCTGTATGTTTAATATTGAAAAATGGAGCGCTCCTAGAGATTTACCAAAATCTCTGTAGCGGCTTTATTATTATAAACGTGCGCGATCAGTTCTTCAAAATCGTAATTACAGCCTTCACATGCCATAACTAAATTTATTTAAAGGAAAATGGCATCAATCACTAGACTAGATAAAAATCAAAACAAATGTTATTATAAACATGCATGAATGTCATTATTATAAATGCGCATTTGATGTGATATCATGTCAAATGGATATCGTTAATTAAAATTTCAGAAGCAAATATCTTCATAAATACAAATTTCCCCAAATAAAGACACACACCATTTTTCTCAGTAAATTATGATGTACTACTGGAAATATTTCATTTTACTTGGGGTGCAGCTGGTGTTATAGTAAACATTAACCCAAAGCCTTACTATTTCTACATTACTGTACAGTCTTTACAGCCACACATACACCTACACTTTTTCTCCTAAGTATATATATTGGGTTATTATTCATTTTTTGACCCAGTCACACCCAGCTATAACAGCAATATATATTGAATAACCAATCAAAACTGAATAAGAAAATATATATATTATCTTGTGCAAATTTGTATAAAATGTGTTTTTTTATTAAAATATATTTATTTTTGGTATTTTTTCAATATATATATTATATAGACTATTTGGTGAATATTTCTTATTTTTGGTGATTCTGGCTACTTCTGCGTAATTCAATTTGTCCTGTTTTACAAATAAATCATTTTTAGCAATTTTTCGTCTGTTCAGTTCGGTCTTTTTGTGACGAAGTATGACGTGTCGACGTGATCCGCCATATTGCCCTCAATGAAGACAAGAGATGACCTTTTTTTCAATCACGGTATAATTAAGACATCCGTGACCTGCCCTAAATACAATAGTGCTTATATTTTAAGAAAAGACCAGAAGGTCTTTAGATGCCGTAAAAAAAATCCTAAAAATAAACGTGTCATTTCAGTTTAAGGGTAGGCAAAATTTAGCGGACTACCCATGCAAGGTTGGCACATGTTATTACATTATCATTTGTATAATTTAGGTCTCGGGGGTACGGGGCAGAACCCCCATAAAGATCACGCATCACAAATTGATCAGTCCTAAAGTTTTGCGGACAGTTCAGTACGTGACACCGGTTAGGTCAACTGTACGCTAGGGTGTGACCATTGCCCTCCAAAAATCAAAAAATGGTCCTACAATGCTGTTCAAAGTTCTGGTGTTGTGTATTTATCTAGGAAACACCCCTGTGGAATTTCTTTTATTAGACTTATAAGATATACTAACACCAAGCAAATGATCGATCATATCAATCTTAATACCCCTAAAACAATATTAGAGATTAGTACGAAATATAATAATCCCAATAATTGCATTTCTAGGTTCAAGAACCGTTTCTCTCAACTGGCGTACAATGAAAAAAAGAAATACTACTACCCCGCAATGCCTGGAGTGTTTGAGGAGCGCCAGCAGGAGATGGCTGACTTCTTCCGTGAATCTCTAGCCCAACCATTTACACATGGCGACTACAAGGAGCTGGTAGAGCTTTGTCTGCTGCTTGTAACTAAAGGATCTGAGCCAGTGAACTTCACAATGGTCTACCCCAGCGCACTTCACAAAGCAAGGTGGATGGCTAAACTGCTCTATACCCTGAAGATTGTTCTTTTGTCAGGCCAGATCAAAGAGCAGTTTCCCAAAGCCGAGGTTGTGACTAAAAGTCAAATCAGCAAGTTAGAACGGTTTGCTGTGTTCACAGTCGCTGTTTATGTCCCATAGTGGATTGTTTGCCCCATTCCAGCAAGTGCGCCACTGAATGACTTGAATTTGGTCGAAACCTTGGCTGAATTTGCCCCATATGATGCCACAATAGTTGACAAAGCACGTGTGGCACTCAGTAGACACACTTGGTACCTAACTGAGGAGTTGGCCCCACTGGCTTTGTTCTCGTCCCAAGTACAAGAAAGGACAAAAGAGGAGATGAGGAAGGCCCTTCTTTGCCATGAAGGCACTGAAGTTACTAAGAGTGGGGCTCAATCATGGGGGCTATGGAAAGCCATATCTTCCCCCTGTCCCAGAAAGTGGCACTGCCCTAGTGGACCTAATTGGGCCTGACTCAAGCCGGTTCTTCACCATTTTAGGCATGCCCTATCAGTTTCTCCACACTCCAGCCAGTGAATGGGCGGATCATGACAACTACCTGAACATGAAACGGGTTGTGGACAAGCTTCAGGTCGTCAATGAGGCTGCAGAGCGTGGTGTAAAACTTTGCCATGACTTTCTTAATGTTGCCAGGGATGAGGAGCGCTTTCAAGAAGTCCTTCAAGTAGTTGAAAATGACAGACTCCGCATTCCTAATCAGCGCAAACGATCATCTGTTTCCGAACAGAAATCATGGTTTCTTGCTCTAGAGAAATAATACCTTGTGAATATATGATAAAACCCCTTAATGTACCATGAGAGAATAAGAATGATTAACTTTTTTGTGTTAGTGATAACAGCTTTTAATTAAGACAGGCAAATGATGTGTTAATATCCCTTATGATGGTTGTGTAATCTCATGCGTGTATGCCGTATAAGCAAAATTGCTATTTTTCAAATTGCTGGTACTCACTCGAATATGCATGAATCTTCAAAAAATTGCATGTGGGTATTTTTTATGTCAATATGCAACACCAAAATTTTGAACAGCATTGTAGGACAAAGTTGGGGCAGCTGTCACACCCTACTGTACGCCCTAGATGATTGTTAGGTTAAGTCACGATATTTTTGTTTAAATTCGTTAGTTTAAACAAAAATGACGAGTGCAAACTTTTCTGGTTAATTTTCAGGTGTTTTGTACGAAACTGCCATCCGTTTCCTGTGCAAATGCGTAGTTTACAAGATGATGATATCTCGAAAACTACACATTTGCACAGGAAATGGATGGCAGATTCGTGCAGAGCACCTCAAAATTGACCAGAAAAGGGTTATTATGTGTTTTATCACACTCAGTCATTTTACATACCAAAATACATTTTTCTAGTAGTATTTGATGTGATTTGTTCAAATATGACCTCCATTTCTATCGGAAATGAGATCCAACAAAGTTATAGTACTTTGAAGTTTGGCTCATTTTCAAGGGAAATGGAAGTCAAAATCTAAGCAAAACACATCAAATATTACTAGAAAAATGTATTTTGGTATTAATTAACTTAACTTAACTTAACCTAACCTAACTGTGGCTAAACGAGCCTAACCCTGGCTAAACGAGCCTAACCCTGGCTAAACGAGCCTAACCCTGGCTAAACGAGCCTAGAGTATTACCTTATTATGGATTAGGTGGTGGATACAGACGAGAGCTCGTTTAGCCAGGGTTAGGATCGTTTAGCCATGGTTAGGCTCGTTTAGCCAGGGTTAGGCTCATTTAGCCACGGTTAGGTTAGGTTAGGTTAGGTTAGGTTAATTAATACCAAAATACATAACCATACATTTTTCTAGTAATATTTGATATGTTTTGCTTAGATTTTGACTTCCATTTCCCTTGAAAATGAGCCAAACTTCAAAGTACTATAACTTTGTTGGATCTCATTTCCGACGGAAATGGAGGTCATATTTGAACAAATCACATCAAATACTACTAGAAAAATGTATTTTGGTGTGTAAAATGACTGTGTGATAAAACACATAATTACCCAGAAAAGTTTGCTCTCATTATAAAAAGAGACTGGGTCAAAAAACGAATAATTACCGGCAAGGTACTGGTATTGATGGGTACTGTAATGAAATTGACTGGATTCTTTGGATCTGATATATTTGCATGTCAGTTATAAATAGATATAGAGTGTAACATATTTATGGATAGTAACCTATTATGACTTTGATCCTCTGGATCCAGAGATTCTATCTCGTTTTAAATTGATAATTAATTAGTTTTGTAAAAATTGGTTGTTGCCAATGTATAGGCAGTTTTTACATAGTAGAGCCACCTCGATTGGCCGAAGTGCCCCAAGGATGCCTACTGTAAAAATTTCTTATGTTCTTATAAATAATTTGAATTTTGTTTTCAAGCAATTCTCGGTACGTCCGATTACCACAAAGGTTCACCAAAAAGAACGGATCTTTTCCGTTTGACTGCCGCCATTGAAACATAATTAAACTTTTTATATTTTGTATTTTAACTGAAATGTCTTGATGATACAAAATAAGTTACTTTATAAAAAAAGCTCTTCTTAATTTCCCCTTCAAATTTTGTTTCTTATAAACAATTTTAATTACTTTCAAGATCCATGCTTAATTTTTAAGTTTTAATCGCGTACTCGGAAAAATAAGGGGGATCACCTGAAGATCAGGGCCTCCAGCCTTCTTTAGTTAGCTTTATAAGGCTAACTAACAAAAATATCATGACCTAACCTAACTAATCATCAAGGTCGTACAGGTGACCTAACGATTAGTTAGGTTAGTTAAGAACATAAGAAATTTTTATAGTGGGCACACTAGGGGCCACTTCGGCCCATCGAGGTGGCTCCACTATGTAAAAACTGCCTGTACATTGGCAATAACCAATTTTTACAAAACTAATTAATTATCAATTTAAAACTAAAGATAGAATCTCTGGATCCAGAGGATCAAAGTCATAATAGGCTACTATCCACAAATATGTTACACACTATATCTATTTATAACTGACATGCAAATATATCAGATCCAAAGAATCCAGTCAATTTCATTATGGTACCCATCAATACCAGTACCATGCCAACCAAAAATAAGTCACAGTCCATATCAATTGCGGACCAAGTCACAATTTACATCCATATACATTACAATATATATATTTAAGAGGAAAAGTGTAGGTGTGGCTATAAAGGCTGTACAGTAATGTAGAAATGTGTGTGTACCCATTTTGGGTCTCCCATTTAAAGGTGTTTGTGGGGCAAGTGAAGATCATGAGTTTTTCAATACCTCACAGTACTATGGGGGGCACCGCTCAGCAAAGGAATCTCTTTAAATAGGGTGTGTAAGGACAGAGTATCCCCTAACCCAAGATGCTGCCTCCCTATATCCCACAACACCTGTGTTGAGCTGTGGGATCTATCACCCAAATGCACATAATATATATGAAATAAACTAGTACCATTCATGCAATAAAAATGGGCTTAAACACCATCACCAGATGTCCCTTGCAGACATCAAATTATCCAACCTTCTTTTGAAAGAATCAAGCGTATCTGAAGTCACCACTTCTTTTGTCAGACTGTTCCAAAACTTAATTACTCTGTTTGTAAAACTATGTTTTCTTAAATTTGTTCTACATCTTGGCTTAAATAATTTCATACTATGACCTCTCGTCTGATTGTGATCTTTAATGAAAAGAGACTCAAAATCTATCTTATCCAACCCTTTTATCATTTTATACACCTCTATCATATCACCCCTTAACCTCCTCCTTTTTAATGAGAACATGCTTAGATACGCCAGTATTTCCTTATATGTCAATTGTCTTAGAGATGGGATCATTCTTGTTGCTCGTTTCTGTACTTTTTCCAGTTTTTCAATATCTTGTATCAAATAGGGACTATTAAATTGAATGCAGTATTCGAGGAGGGGTCTCACATATGAAATGTATAGTTGCTTTATAATATTGGGTAATTTGTACTCAATGTGTCTCTGCATGAGATTGAGTCTAGCATTTGCTTTATTTCTGATTACCATACAGTGATTTGAGGGTTTAAGTTCATTTGTCACAGTGACACCCAAGTCTTTCTCTTTATCATCATTTTTAATCCAAATTCCATTCATATTGTATTCAAATTCTGGATTTTTTGGCCCAATATGCATAACCTTGCACTTATCAACATTAAATTTCATCTCCCACTTATCTGCCCAGGATGTTACTCTGCTTAAGTCTTTTTGTATTGTCATTGCTCCTGCTACTGACTTAACATTATGGCCTAATTTTGTATCATCAGCAAATTTTGAGGTTTTACATAATAGGCCCTTCTCTAGATCATTTATATAGACAACAAAAAGCAGAGGTCCCAGAACAGACCCCTGTGGGACTCCGCTCAATACGGGTCTCCAAGTAGACTTATTTCCATTTAGATGAACTCTCTGTTTTCTATTTCTCAGCCATTCTTCTATCCAATCAGCTATATGACCTCTTATACCATGGGCTCTAACTTTTACCAACAATCTTGCATGAGGAACAGTATCAAATGCCTTTGCAAAATCTAAGTATACTATATCTACTGGTTCTTTATTGTCCAAATGCAATAGGACTCCATCATAAAATTCAATCAAGTTGGTTAGACAGGACCTTCCATTTCGAAAGCCATGCTGGCTATCATTTATAAGGTTGCACTCTTCAAGGAACTCAGTAACTTTACCTCTAATGATACTTTCGAGTAATTTGCAAATAATGGAGGTGAGGCTGATGGGTCTATAGTTTTTTGCCAAGTTTCTATTTCCTTTTTTAAAGATTGGAGCCACATTTGCTTTCTTCCAATCCTCTGGAATTTCAGTACATATCAATGATTTATTAAAAATAATTTCTAGTGCCTGTGCTATATTCATTTTGGCAGCTTTTATGACTATTGGATGCATTTCATCTGGCCCTGGAGATTTTTCCATTTTTAATTTATCTATTGCTTTTAAGATATCTAGTTTTGTTACCCTTAATTCATTTATTTCTCTATCTTGTCCTGGTAGTATAAGATCAGGAATATTATTTAAATTTTCATTTGTGAATACTGATGAGAAGTATTTGTTTAGTTCGTCTATAGTTTTATCATCTAGAATATAGTCGAATATAGTCGAAGGTTTAGAAGTAGGCGAGAGTTTAGGATGTAGCGATCATCAAATTCTTAGGTTTAAGTTATTGATAGAAAACACCCAGGACAGTAACGTAATAGAAGTCCCTGATTTTCGTAGGGCTAATTTTGATAGTTTCGCGGATAGGATGAGAGTAGTGGACTGGGATAACTTATTTATGGGTAATGACACAAATTTGCGTTGGGTGGCGTTTAAAGAAAGTTTTATGAATATTGAAAGGGAGTTTATTCCTCGTAGGCCCAAGCGCGCTAGTAATCGTGGTAAACCGAAGTGGTGGAGTAGGGAAATAGGAGAGTTTATAAACGAGCGTAATAGAGCGTATAGACTTAGTAAGCGTAATGGCCAGGTAGCTAACTTTAATAGATATATCGAGCTTAGACGTCAGGTTAAAAGATCAGTTAGGAATGCTAAGCGTAATTTAGAGATACTTATAGCTGCGGATAGTAAACATAATCCAAAAAAGTGTTTTGAATACGTTAATAATCGTAAGCCGGTAAAAAATAACATAGGCCCTCTAGTGGATGTTAATGGCGCTTTGGCTTCTGACGCTCAGGCGATGGCGGGTATTTTCAATAACTTTTTTGCGACAGTTTTTACCATAGAAGACGTAAATAATGTCCCCGACGTGGATGATATCGTTCCATTTAGTAGCGAGACTATTTTGGATGAAATAACTGTTTACGAGGCTGAGATTGCGCATTATATCGATAGGCTAAAAGTTAGCAAGGCTCCAGGCCCTGACGCTTTTTATCCCAGACATTTGAAAGATTTGAAAGAAGTTATCGTAGGCCCCTTAACGAAGATCTTTAATCAGTCACTCGAAACGGGGATTATTCCTGAAGACTTTACCGATCACTTAGAAAGTAGAGATTTGATTAATAGTAGTCAGCATGGGTTTCGACGCCATAGGTCTTGTTAACTAATTTGTTAGAATTTTATAACGAAATAGTGCGCGAATACGATAGGCATAGAGCAGCTGACGTTATTTATTTAGATTTTAAAAAGGCGTTCGATACAGTTCCGCATAGGAGACTAATTGCGAAGGTTAAAGCGCACGGTATACGCGGTCAGGTAGCTAACTGGTTAGAAGAATGGCTTCGTGCTAGGAGACAGAGGGTCGTAGTTAATGGTAGTGAATCAGGGTGGTTAGATGTAGGTAGCGGTGTCCCACAGGGTTCAGTGTTAGGCCCATTGCCAGTGTTAGGCCCATTGGATTAACCATTAAGCAAAATAAGCCCGTGCTTAGGGCATCAAGGGAAGGGGGGCACCACAGAAATTTTCCATTGTCGGATTTACCATGGATTTATTATACTATTATAATACCAACAGAACAACTATGCAACAAGGCAGGCTGGATGCCTTATCTCTACTAAGTATAGAAGCAGATGTGTTACGTAAGATTAGTTTTGAGGATCTGATCAAAGACTTTGCAATTAAAAAAAGTAGGAGAAAACTTTTCAAATATAAATGAAGTGGAAGTATACAAAAATAAACATTATTTTCCATCTTGCTGTAAGTTTTGTTTCATTTCAAAAAATAAAATTTTATTTTATGGTTTATTTTTGTTTATATTTTGAATTACATATATATGGGGCACCAAAATCTTTTAAGTGCTTAGGGCCTCTAAAGGTCTTAATCCGGCCCTGCCCATTGCTATTCGTAATTTACATTAACGACATAGATGTAGGATTGACTAGTAACGTGTCAAAATTCGCGGACGATACTAAAATAGGCGGTAAGGTTGTTAACGAGGACGATAGAAATAGGATTCAAGACGATGTAAATAGGATTATGGAGTGGACAGATAAGTGGCAGATGCAATTTAACGTAGACAAATGTAAAGTTTTGCATGTAGGTTCTCGCAACAATAATTACGCGTATACGATGGATGATAGGGAGTTAGCGAGCGTTGACGAGGAAGTAGATTTAGGCGTACGCGTATCTAAGGATTTAAAGGTTAGGAACCAGTGCCTGGAGTCTTGCGCAAAAGCTAATAGGATGTTAGGCTTCATAGCGCGTAATTTCGAATTTAAATCGAAGGATATTATATTGCCCTTTTACAAGTCCCTAGTCAGGCCTCATTTAGAATATGCAGTTCAGTTTTGGTGCCCGTACTTGCGTGAGGATATTGATAGGTTAGAAAGGGTTCAGCGTCGTGCCACGAAACTTATTCCGTCATTGCGCAATAAGCCTTATGAAGATAGGATTAATGAGTTAGACCTGTGTTCACTCGAAACTAGGAGATTAAGGGGGGAGCTTATTAAAGTTTTCAAAATTGTTAATAACATCGATAACGTAAATTTTGACAAATTGTTCACTTTTGATAATAGTAATACTCGCAATAATGGATTTAAGTTGCGTGGCAGGCGTTTTATTACTAATATCGCTAAAAACTTCTTTACGTTTAAAATAATTGATAAATGGAATAATCTTCCCGCGTCAGTCGTTCATTCTACCAGCGTTAATATGTTTAAGAACCGTCTTGACAGACATTTTAAAGGTATTAACGTTGTTTAATTTAAAAAACAACAAAGTTAGCAACAGAAGCTCTGGTGGTGGTGCTCGAGGATGAGTCTGTTGACGATGAATGCTTGTGACATGCCAGCGTGTGATGCCAGCAATAAAATTATTAAAAAAAAAAAAAAAAAAATTAGACTAACACGAATGTAGATGTAGCTCATAGCGTAAACTAACCCACTTTTTGTTTAACTTTACCAACTTTTTTTTTTTTTTTCTTATCCTCTCCTTACTTTGCATGTCTAACTCTTTTCTTGCATGTTTGTAGTTTGCATGGTATGACAGTGAGTTAAGACTGTGTTTGCATGGTTTGTAAGCGTTCTTATTTTACTTCTTTTCATCTTTCACCCCTCTCCTATTCTCTCAGACTATTTTTCTGACTTGTCGGCAGTGGCCGGCGGATGATGATGGTGAGACACTTTTCTTCTTTTTCTGAATGAATGTTAACCCATGAGTGATAGGTGTTGCTCTTACTTAACCCCTTATTCTCTTCTCTTCTCTTAACCCGCTACTCTTTCCTTTCTCTCGGGCTAACCTTAGAGTGGATCTTAGGGTCTTTGTTAGCCTTAGCTTCTGTAGATCTGTAGATCTATATGGAGGGGGCCAATTTTCTTTTTCACTCTACTTTTCAAATTGAAGTGACTGAAAAACTTCTTAGGATTGTTTTTTGAATTCTTGGCTAGGCTTTTTTCCAGGTCACGTTTGCTATCTCTGATTACTTTCTTGCAAATGCTTCTTTTACTTTTATATATTTCGGAGTCTGTGCCATTTTTAGTTCTTTTGAATTTATGAAATGCTTTTGTTTTTTCTCCGATTGCTCTTTTTACATTGCAGTTTATCCAAGGTTGTTTTTTTATTTTTTCCAGTTCTGATTTTACACTGTGGGATATGCTTCCTTTGTATGTTCATTATTATACTTATTAGCCTTATAAGGCTAAGTAAAGAAGGATGGGGGCACTCACCTCTTATGTTTCAATGGCGGCAGTCAAACGGAAAAGATCCACAAAACCCTCTAGGTTGTTGGGAATGTGATATAATGAAATGTCGAACGTCTAGCTTTTTCAACGGCACCTCCGTTTTTTGCTATCTATATTTTCCTTCCTAAAGATAAACCCCCAATAATCTCCTCTGTCTCTGCCATAAAAGGCTGCTGTAATTCGATGGCCTTTACTCTCTCCTCCCTGTCCCTAGGCGAACCGCGTAATTTGTGCGCCCCCGCCCTGTACAACAATAACGTGAAAATTACAACATATCATTTTATTAATGCAAACAAACAAAATAAATATATCATAAACAAAATATTGTTATTTATATAAATAAACATCCAGATTACAAACTAAAATTTAACTTTTCACGATTTCTGCAATCTAGAATTATTGAAAAGTATTTGGCTGCACGAGCAGATTTTAATATTTCTTGCTTGATTGCGTTGGACAATAGTTGAATCAGTTCGTTTTGTATATCTTTTCCAAAGTAGTGCACATGTGCAGGGCCGGATTAAGACCTTTAGAGGCCCTAAGCACTTAAAAGATTTTGGTGCCCCATATACTACGTATATGTAATTCAAAATATAAACAAAAATAAACCATAAAATAAAATTTTATTTTTTGAAATGAAACAAAACTTACAGTAAGATGGAAAATAATGTTTATTTTTGTATACTTCCACTTCATTTATATTTGAAAAGTTTTCTCCTACTTTTTTTAATTGCAGTCTTTGATCAGATCCTCAAAACTAATCTTACGTAACACATCTGCTTCTATACTTAGTAGAGATAAGGCATCCAGCCTGCCTTGTTGCATAGTTGTTCTGTTGGTATTTTTAATATACTTCAACTGAGAAAATGAACGCTCAGCTGAGTAATTTGTGACCATTAATGTTAAAAATATACGAAAGGCAATTTCTACATTTGGGAAGGCACACTCAATATTGTCTTCTACAATTATTTTATAAAGTTCAGCATGACTGAATCTTGTTTTTACATTTTTTTTTGCATTGAACTTATGGCACACATATGAGTGAAACTGCTGAAGCTCAGCAGAGAAATTAGTGTTCAAGTCCTCTGGGTAAGCATCAATCATCTTTTTACAACCCTGAGAATACCTTTCAATTTCAGTAGATGATGAAGTGGTGACATTATGTGGCACATCACTTAGAAAAGAAAATCTCTCTGCTATTTCTTTGTATATCTCTCCTCTTCTTCTCATCTCAGTTTCAAGTTTGTCAACAATTGTGTAAAAGGTGGTGATGAGAAATTTATCTCTGGCATTCAGATATACTTCTGGTGCATCTCCGTCATTGGGTACCTTCTTTCTGATACGTTTGCGAGTTTGAGCTGCTTGTAATCAACATCTGGTAGCATTTCCTTTGTAGCTGCTTCATATCTTTCAAATTCATCTCGTGAAGTGCACAGTTGGTCAGCTAATGATCCATACAGATCTGCACATGTTTTTAAGTTCACATCCTTATTCTGTAGAACTTTGCTTACTCTATGAAAATTTTGCAAAATCTCATCCCAAAAATTCAACATAAAAACGAATTCTAGCTCTTGCATCTTATTTGCAATATTATTTGCCTCTTCTAGTGTCTCCCTTTTGTGACTGGTCTTCAGCTATACATTCTAACGCTTCTAAAATTTTAAGGAAAGATTTCAAAATTGCTGCTGTTGCCATAGCATGTGCCTCCCATCTGGTATCAGAGAGGGATTTTAAGACACTTTCATTTCCAATACAACCTTTAAGAATTTCCCACCTGCTGGTTGAGGCTAAAAAAAAGGTATAGAGCAACTGCACTGTAGAGAAGAAATTAACCGCCTCTTGACAGCAGTCAACAGCACTTCGGCCTACCAGATTTAGTGAATGGGCTGCACAGGGCACATATATAGCAAACTTGTTTGTTTCTAAAAATTTTTGCTGCATCCCCTTATAACGCCCAGACATGTTGGCAGCGTTGTCGTAAGATTGACCCCTACATTTTGAAAAGTTTAGCTTACAAACTTCACGTAAGTACTGCAACACCTGATTTGCCATTTCCTCACCAGTATGGCTTTTCATTTTCAGAAAGGTTAAAAAGCGTTCAATAGGCTGTCCATCTTTTAAGTACCTAAGTACAACACTTAACTGATCGATATGTGATAGATCTGGTGTTGAATCAACTGACAAACTAAAATAACCAGAAGATTTTACTTCGTCAACAATGAGTGCGTGGACCTTTTGAGCCATTAGTTGAATGAGTTCCTCACAGGTGGTTTTGGACAGGT
The DNA here is from genome assembly GCA_023014485.1 of Bathynomus jamesi. Taxonomy (NCBI): domain Eukaryota; kingdom Metazoa; phylum Arthropoda; class Malacostraca; order Isopoda; family Cirolanidae; genus Bathynomus; species Bathynomus jamesi. The sequence goes on from JAJOZX010006589.1 coordinate 213,433, forward strand.
AAGAAGGATTTCCTTTGCCAGAATTTCCATATTTCAAAATGTGACCTGCTAAAAATGGATCAAACCGGCTTATGAGCTCAAGCAGCCCTAAAAAATTCCCATTCTGCAATGATCCAAATCTTTCTTCTGTTCCTCGAAAAGACAAGCCACGTTCAGCTAACGTACAAATAACAGCTATGACACGCCTCAAGACATGTTCCCAGTAATCACACTCTTCCTGAATTTGTTTTTCCAACTGTTGTCCCAACCCCGCACCTTGTCTGCGAGTTAAGTATGTTAGCATAGAGTCTCGGTGAGTAGTGCTTTTTTCATGATGATCAATTACAATAGTATTTCGCCAGTCACTGAACCCTTCTCTTATAACAAAATGTGAGACATTTTTAGGAGCAAACAGTTTACAAACATAACAGTAAACTGATCCTGTTGATGGTGAATACAATAACCACTCTCTCTTGTATTTCTCACCATTGGCTTTTGTCCCAACGAAAAGTTTTTGTGAACAGTATCTTGCTGGTTTGCCACTACTGAAATGCCGGTAAGACTTGTCAAATGGCCCATTGTGGTGTTGACAGTCACTGGGTCCACAAGCAATCCAATAAGCCACATCATCAGCAGAGAAATCAAGCCACAACCCTGGATCTTTTGCTATATTTACTTCATCTTCTGCAGACTGATTCATTTCACCACCATCACCATGGTCCACTAAACTTTAATTTTCAGCAATTATTTCAACCCCAGAATGTCTTGTAAAGCAACTTGAATCAACATTTGCAGTAGAGGTATCAAGAGAATTTACAGGCAAAGTGAGATCAGTAGTGAGACATGTGGTAGATGAACCTGCTTGTGACACCTCGGTGATTCCAACGTCATCATATTTTGATTTTGAAGTGATGAAAGTGGTATTTGTGTCCATTTCTGATGACGGAGATTGGTTTTGATTCAGAATCGGTATATCATGTTGACGTTGTGGTCGTGGAACTTGTGTGAAGAAATCAGTCAGCTTTGCAGTCTTGGACTCTAAATCCAAAGTCTTCTCTTGTTTCTCTTTTGATAGTTTTCGCTTTTGTGCACCACTTAACTGAACACGTTTCATCTTGGTTCTTGGGGTCTGTAAAATACAGAAATAAAAAGAATATTTTATTTGTATATTATGTGGCAATCAACACAGTTACACATATCACAATCTTGGCTTTGTTCTTTTATTCTCAGAAAGACAAAATGGGAACCGTACACAACCAAAGTGGCAATTTAAATATAAGTGGCAATTAAATATAACTCAACCGAAATATCAACTCGAAATGTTGAATACAAATCAAATCGAAAGAAGGAACCAAAAGAAGGAACCGAAAGAAGGAACCGAAACCTATAAAATAAAAATACTTAACATTAGAATTAATAATACGCAATCTATAAAAATATCAATATTAACATTTCACTATTAACGAGCCACATTTTATATTTACATTTATTTATTTATTTAAAACACAATATTTAATTATAGGAAATATGAACATTTGCTTAGGGCCTAAATTGTCCTAACTACGTTTGATGTTATATATACATTACAAATTATTCACTCTGGTTATTACAATCTAAATTCTTTTATACTGTTATGACTAGAGACCGGAAGTTCAGGCAAAATGCCATAAATGCCCTTTTTTGCCTATTTTACTCATTTTTGGGTGAAAATGCTTTTTTTCGATATGAAGAGCCTAATTTGCCTATTCCACCTGTTTTGAATGAAGAGTTTCGTTTTTTTTTTACCAAATTATCACATTTAGCAACTTCTAATGATTAATTGGCAACTCCACTTCTCCAGATGTCGTACATATGGCAGCACTGCATATTTGTTTTCAGTCACTGTTTGTTTGCATGAGTGAGCACGTGTGATAATGTCTAAAGTTAAAGCATCTTCTTCTAAGAAACTAAATGATTATGTTCAGCAATTTGGGAGCAGTGTGTTCTCCACTGACGGCTCTATATTATTCTGTAAAGCTTGTGAAAAGGCAGTAAATTCAGAGAAGAAATACTTCGTGATCCAACATAGAGACAGCTAAACACAAAAGTGCCGCTGACAAACGGAAGCTTGGAGGAGAGCAGTCATGCCTACTTACTAACTACGTTGCTGGCTCCAGCCGTAAATCACAATTTTCAATGGACTTGTGCAAAGCATTTGTTGATGTTGGCAGTCCCTTGTGGAAACTAGAAAATCCGTCTCTGAGAAAATTCTTGGAGAAGTATACAAATGAACGCATTCCTAGCGAGTCGTCATTAAGAAAGACCTATGTAGAAGACATCTATCGGATTGTTATTCAAAATATTAGAGATGGAGTTAAGAACAAGTACATTTGAGTATCAATAGAGGAGACAACCGATTCTGTTGGAAGGTTTGTTGTCAATGTAATAGTTGGAACTATGAAGAGTGACCAACCCTCAAAAATCTATTTGTTAGCATCAGAGCTACTTGATAAAACAAACAGCTCAACTATTGCTCAGACTTTTACCAAATCACTTGCATTACTATGGCCTGAAGGAATAAAGCACAATAATGTTCTTCTCTTCATAACTGATGCAGCTCCATACATGAAAAAAGCAACTGGGGCTTTAAAAATTCTTTTCCCCAGAATGCTACATCTCACGTGCTTAGCTCATGCACTCCACCGAGTTTCTGAAAAGGTACGAAGATTATTCTCTGATGTTGACAAGATGATTTCAAATGGAAAGAAGGTATTTCTCAAAGCTCCTTCACGAGTCCAGGTTTTCAAGGAAAAGGCACCGGGATTAGCACTGCCACCTCAGCCAGTACTGACAAGATGGGGAACTTGGATAAATGCCGCACTTTACTATTGTAAAAATTACAACACAGTACAGAGCATTGTAGAAAGTTTTGATGAAGAGGATGCATCTTCTATCAAGATTATGAAATCTCTCATGCAGAAGTCATTGCAAAATGATCTTGCATTCATTAATGCCAACTTTTCAAATTTACCACTTGCAATAACTTCACTGGAAGAAAGAAACCAAACCTTGGTAAATGCATTGGCATTTTTATAAACGTAGTTGAGGAAATTAATCAAGTTTCGGTGCCACAGGTAAAATTGTCCAGCAGAAGTGTGAAAAAGTAATTTCAGGTAATGCTGACCTAGCTCAAATCAAGAACATTGCAAAAGTCCTTGAAGGAGATGGTGATGTAGACGTTTCAAATCTAAACTCAGAAATTATAGCATGTTTTAAGTATGCACCAATCACATCAGTTGTTGTTGAAAGATCATTTTCCCTTCTTAAACACTTGCTAACTGATCGTAGACATAATCTAACGTTTGAAAATTTGGAAAAAATGCTTGTTGTAATGTGTAACCAATCAAATGAATAAAGCTATACTTCATAGATTTATTTAGCATTATTTTATTAATGTATGGAGATGTCTTACCTATAGTTTTAGCTCATGTTATTTAATGAATTTCGATTTAAAAATAAATGCCTTTTTTTGCCTATTTCCATGTTTTATTCTGCCTTTTTGCCTGCCTATTTCACTGTTTTTTAGTGCCTGAACTTCCGGTCTTTAGTTATGACAATAGATAAATAAATTATAAAATAAAGATACGTGTATGATAAAATATTGTTATATATACAAATAAAGTACACTTCATAGACTTACCCTAGAGAAGAAGAGAGAGCAACAGATAAACTTCTTCAACGCTAATTAACTTAGGTCAGTATATCTTATTATTATAATGGCCGTGATAAACATCACTTGATACAACAGCAATATAGAGAGTTTATAGTTTCTTTTATTTTAATATTAATTTATATTACAATTCTATAAACCTAAATCTTTCTGTAAAACAATACCAAATGATTATGTAAAATATATATTTTATATTATATGCGCAAATCACACGTTCAGAATAACTTCCTATAGCACACGAAAATATTTAATCTATATGTATTTTTAATATGGCGCTCAAAGATTTGATCTAAACAAAATAATAACGCAAAGCGTAAAGTGTGTGATTACAACGAAATATATTTATTCTCTCAAAAGGGTTGTTGTTCACTACAAATTCAAACAATGAAAAAAAATAAATACTATATATGAATATATATAATTCAGTTTTCAACAGCTTATAGGCTATAAGCCGCGATTATAATAGTATAATAAATCCATGGTAAATCCGACAATGGAAAATTTCTGTGGTGCCCCCCTTCCCTTGATGCCCTAAGCACGGGCTTATTTTGCTTAATGGTTAATCCGGCCCTGCACATGTGTCTCATTGTCTCTTATCTTTCGCAGATGCTCAGCCATTACTGGGTCGAACATAGCTAAGTATTCCACTAATTTTAAGAAATTCACATTTCCAGATGTGTAAAGCTTTTCATGTGTTCCACGAAATGCTAAATTCTGCATACCAAGAACTCTCACTAATGCGATCAGTCGTTCTAAGATTTCTTGCCAATACTTTTCTTGTTCTTTGATTAAGCGCAGATGTTCCAAATCAATGGTCCTATTCAGGGGCGTACCTAAAATATTTGGCACCTGGGGCGGATCCTTCCTTTGGCACCCCCATAAATAATTTTAAAATTTAAACACACAGAAAAATATATTATATCTGCAAGTAGATTTTTAAACAGTACAGTACTGTCATAAGCAAATTGGAAATAAGAAAAATGCAGGACATTAAAAATTCAGTGAACAGGTAATACTGCATTTTATTTTATACAAAAAACATAGGAAATCCAGTCTCAACGCTCAGCCTATTCTTCAAAGGTAAATAGAGAGGATTCAGTCTCTGCTTTCGAGCATTATTATTATTATTATTACTATTACTATTATTATTATTTAGGGGGGGGGGGGGTTAAGTGCAAAAAAACACGACTCCTAAAAAAGCAGAAAACTATGAGCATTACTCATAAATAACTAGACCACTAACAAAATGAAAATTAACAGTATGCATTTACAGGTATTATAACATCACGACGATGCATTTATAAACACTTGAACATCACTATGATACCACATTGTCAAAAATTATTGGACACTGGGATAAGTACCATGATATTGTTATAAACACCAGCACTTTATGCTTTATCATAATTATATAATGAAACATACCTCATGTATGTAGAGTCACGGTGTCAAGTGAACAAGACTTGGAATGTCAGTTGCAGCCAGCTGGCTCTGCTCAACAAACTGATGACTAAAACGTCAACATACGTTCGCCTTTCGATGTAATTTTTATCAAATATTTAATTTTTTGTTTGTAAATTTTGTATTGCCAATAAAAATAAAAATTTATTTTATAGTGGAAATTAACATTAAGCTGTTGAATTAGTTTGAACATTTTTTTAATTTTTTTTCTTACTTTGGCGAATTTTTCATTTGGTTTGAAAACTTGTACTGGTATTTCAACTTTCCCGATGGCACCCCCCTCCTGACTGTCACCCGGGGCGGACCGCCCCCCTCGCACCCCTCTTAGTACGCCACTGGTCCTATTGCTGTTTAACCGAACCTCCAGCTCCTTCAATTTCTGGAAATTTTCTCTATGATTACCGCTTCTTTCGTGCGCTGCTAAAATTGCAGATATGTTCTTCCAATCTCTTGTACCTCTATTGTAAATGGCTGGCGGGATGGCTGTGCTGCTATCGAAAAGTTTGCAGCAAAAACAAAGCACACAGTCTTTCGATGTCGAATACAGTAGCCATTGACGGCGCGTTTCTTCTCCATTTGTAAGCCTTCGTTTGTAATGAAGCGCTGAAAATTTCCGGTTATTATTATCCTTCGGAAAATCGAACTGCTGAATTTGATTCAGCCCATGTTCAACCAATATTTGCCTAACAGAATCATTACAGTTCCCCTAAGTTGCAAGGTCATCATATTTAAAGTTGTTACATTCTCTCTGTTATCACAAACAACTACTGGCAAATGCAGTGTATCCGGTCCTATACCTTCATTACTATTGGCTGAATCTACTTCGCGGACAGGGACATCCGTTGTTGGTAAAAAAGTGAGATCAGTATCTTGGGAACTGGGAGCCTTCGGTATATCTTTTGAACTGTCGTCTTGTGGTTTAGGGCGAAGATACTTCAGAAATGACCCCTCAATTTCTTTTTGCTCTTTTTCTTTCTCAGCCTTCCGTTTACGATTCTGTGCCGCAGACGACTGTTTTCGTCTGTCTGCCATTTTAGGTCACAGTCAAACTTCGGTCTTCAGTGAAATTTCAAAGTTATACCTAGAAAAAAAATAAAACAGTGAATTATCCACCAGGGTAGAATTTTTTTTTTTTTGTCACAAACGCAATACCCAAACTCCAAAATTGTCACAAACCTCATTTCAACATACATACATACATACATACATATATATATATATATATATATATATATATATATATATATATATATATATATCATATGCTAAGCAAGATACTTTGAAAGTTAAGTAATCACATATAATGCTAATGCAAAATTATAATGCTAGAATCTGAATTCATTGTTCCATTGAAATAGTGCGTAATATTGGAATAGACTCAATAAACATATTTGGCAAAAATGTTGCCCTCGGTATGGTGTTGCCCGAGGCGACCGCCTAGTTCGCCTAATGGTTAAACCGGCCCTGCATCTACCATACATTGGTTATATGAGTCAGTTGAACCAGGATTGCCGAAGTTGGTGCAATTGTACCAAATCTGGTTCATTCGACCCTATCTGGTACATTTGGTACAACCTTCCTCAAATTTGGTACAATTTGAACATTTTATTGAATGAAGTACTAATCACTTCGATTTTATACAGAAACGAATATACCAGGCACTTAGGTGCATATCTTTCCTAATTTGCTTGGTGAAATATATCGTAGAGCTAGAGTAGAAAGTATTTACTTGGAGCACTCTTCTACTATTCCTAAGAAAGATCTTGATGAATTTCAACTTAAAACTTTGAACTTCTATATAACCTTAGCAAAGGAAATGTACAGGCGTTTCATATCGTCTAACATGTTTAAAAATTTAGAATTGCTTGAAGCCCTAGATCCCACAAATGTGAGGGAAGGAAAGCCTAGCTCTATAATTCCTTTAGCAATAAAGTTCCCCAATATAATTAATGAAGAAGAGTATGAAGATGTAAATAAAGAATGGCGAGAACTAATCGTTTATGATATGCCACTTTCATCTGACAAGGTTAAGGAACCGGAGAAATTTTGGTATGCAGTGTCCATGGAAAAATGTGGTGACCAACCTCGATTCCCAGCTTTATCAAAATTAATGCTTAATCTAATGTCTTTGCCCCATTCATCTGCCGCTGCTGAGAGAATATTTTCCCAAGTAACAAACATCAAAACGAAAAATAGGTCTCGACTCAAAACACATACCCTCAATGGGTTACTTCACAGCAAAAATTTATTAGAAACTTGTGAATGTGAATCATGGAAGCCCTCTCAGAATCTGGTTGATAGTGTAACAAATAAGACATGGCGTTTGAATGAACGCTTAGAAGACATGGAAATGGCTCAGTTTTAATAAAGGTACGTTGTTTCTGTACATTTTAAATATTTGGTACAAGTTTATTAAAATTTGGTTCATTTTACTATCTTCATTTGGTACAATATGAAAAACTTCAGTGGCAACCCTGAGTTGAACATGGCGGCTCGACTGGAACAGTGCTCTATTATTTCTGCAATGATATTCCGAGTCTGTCAGTGGTCAAGAATTTCTCGAGCGCATTGTCACAGGAGACGAGACATGGGTTCATCACCGTAGTCCAGAAACAAAACGTGCCAGCATGGAATGGGAACACCCTGGGTCCCCACGACTGAAAAAGTTCAAGATTGTGAGGTCCGCTGGCAAAGTGATGGTTACCGTGTTTTTGAACCACAAAGGCGTTTTGCTCGCAGACTTCATGCAAAAAGGCACAATAATATGATCAAAGCAGCTGCATACTTATGGAAAAACTATACGTGCTCACAACATGGTATCATAAATTATGTGGTACCTTTATTTCATAATTAAATATAAATTATTAATTAACTGAATTAAAATATCTATACAAAATTGCCTCGGGATTGGCGACATAGCCTATTGGGAATGAAATAATTGCCATACGTACAAAGAACCGGTATGTACGCATCGCACCTCACATAGCAACAAGAAAACCCAATTTATTGTTTAGTCTTCAAGAGAGAAATAGACTAAACAAAACTTTGCCAGATCAGCAAATAATGAAAATACAACGCGAATAGCTCTCGGAGCTGTTTATGTACAGCGAACGCTTTAAACAGGGAAGATGTGTTTTTGTCTTCCCTAAAGTTCTGAGTGAATTCCTTATAATAAACTTAATTACTACAGATAGGATAGGCCTATACCTTCAAGTGTTTATATAGTGACATATAGGAGACATTCTGTCCAGCAATAATTACAGGCCTATTGCTGTCGCTTCCTGCTTCTCGAAACTACTAGAAAAACTCTTGTTACTCCGATTAAATGATTTCCTATGGACATCTCCTAATCAGTTTGGCTTTAAAAGGTCCCACTCAACTGACCTGTGTATCTATGTACTTAAAGAAACAATATCTAAATACATTGACAGTAATTCAACCATTTATAGCTGTTTCCTTGATATAAGTAAGGCATATGATAGGGTGAACCACAATATTTTATTTGCAAAACTAGAAGACAGGAAGGTTCACATGTACATATTAAATTTATTGAAATTTTGGTATTCCCACCAATCTTTCACTGTTAGGTGGGGCAATGTACTATCCGAGTGTTTTGGCTCCTCTTGCGGGGTGAGACAAGGTTTAATGCAAAGAATTAAAAAATCAACCAACCCGATCATCCAAGCTATCCATGAGTCCTGCCATTTATCCTCTAAGCTATGGACTTTTTGGTACGAAAACGTCTGTCTGTAGCTCCACTTAACTTCGACAGTGCAGTATTATTTCTAATCAATTGTATATATTTTTATCCTTAGTGTATGAACTGTCATTGTATTAATAATATTTGTCATATGGACTATAGTCTGCCAATAAACCTTTTCATTTTCATTTCATAGTGACTACCTACATTAATTACATCAAGTTAACTCATCGCGTAACTCCATCGTGGCGGCCCTACACCGAAAAAGATCGTAACGCCCTACATCGAAGCAAACTAAGGCCCAGCAAAAATAAGGTGGGACAATTTCTTTTCGTTCACATATAGGCATCTAAAATCCCGACGCAAAAATTACCATAAACAATTAAATATAAAGAGGTCCTTTAAAGACCTACACATTCATAACTCTCTAACGAAAAAACATAGGGCTTTTGTCGTTTAACTCTCCACTGAAACCTGCTGGAAATTTCCAACGGATGAGGGTATCAGGCAATCAACCCATAGCCCTATATAGTTTTTTCACAATATTGTTCAACACTAGAATGTTTACGAACGGCCATGAAACGTGAACGTCCTGGACTGCTCCGTAGGGCACGACACTGTTCCAGTCGAGCCGCCATGTTCAACTGACTCGTATAACCAATGTACGGTAGAAGGGTAGATGGCAGCCGAATCGACGTGCAGTGTTGCCAACAATGATTAACGAATTCACCTGATACAAACATAATCAATGTAGGTCCTTTAGTTACGAAATTATACGCCGTGTAAACTTATTTTCTGACCGCCTCCGTATGTCCAATGTTTCCTTTCCATTTCCTATATATTTTTAAACTTTCCTTTCCATCCATATCTTTTCTCCAGTTGTCCACATCCCAGCTTCGTAGTTTGTCGCCAGTTCCTCTTTTTGCAGTCTTTTAGGTATTTTATATTTACTCCTAAGTCACTCATATATCCCTCAACCTCCTCCCACTTCCCTCTTGTTCCTTCTTTTACTTTTCTGAATATTTCACCTACCAACCTACCTGTGTCATTTTTCAAAATACTTTTTACATAGTTGAGCTTTCCTTTCATTATTCTTGTTCTCACCATTGATGCTCCTATTTCTCCCCTCAAACCACTCACAGCCGCACTTCTTTCTGCTGATAGTATCGTTCTGTATACTCCATTCTCATATCTTTGTAGCTGCTGAATTTCTGTTTTGTTTAGTTCTATAATAGTTGTTCCATATAATATTGATGGCAGCGCCAAGCCTTTCCCACAACCAGTTTATTACAACTCTTTTCTTACTGAGTAGGTTATATTTGCCATTTTCAGTGCTTTTTGTAACATCAGTTCTTTTTGCTTTTGGAAACAGTTCCGTGTATTATTAATTATGCCCAAACATTTTATTGAATCTACCACTTTAATTCCCTCTATCCACTCTGGTGCTTCTTTTTTGTTGAATATAATAAAATTACTCTTATTTTTGTTAATCTCTAGGCCAGTGATGGCGAACCACTGACCCGCGAGTCAAGTACTGACCCACTTGCTCTTATTTAAATAAATTATGACTTTAATTTTTAATATTTTCTGTCTTACAGTTTTAAAATTACTTTATTCTCCCACCGAAATAAAGAGCTGATACACATTGAAACGTTTTTAAACGTATAGTATGCGTTTAAAAACGTGCGTGTATGTATGACAACCGACCGAAGTAAACAGCTGATACACATTGAAACGTTTTTAAACGTATAGTATGTGTTTAAAAACGTGCGGGTATAACCGACTCATTGTGCGCGCCGCGCGGTCATCCGCCTTCCCATTTTTGCAGTTCAAATCCTTAAGTTTGGGAGTGCCAAATTATTAGTGCAGAAATTATCACCCATAAAACAAATGGCTAAAAAAAAAAACGAAAAACTAGTTCTGAAGGTAGTGGAACTGGAAGGTTATTTCATGAAGAGTGGACTGTGAAATACGGTGTTGTTGAAAGAAATAATAAAGCTTTTTGTTGTATTTGTAAAGTGGACATTGTTGCTCGCTTTTATAATATTAAGCGACGTTTTGAAAGTAACCACACAAATTTGTGCCCAATGTCAGATGAGGAGAGAAATGAAATTATTATGCGGCATTTAAACCAACAGCAACAACAATCTGCTATATCATCTATCATTGCTCAACACGGAAAACCACACTTTCTGATGGTGATTATTTAAAAGAAGCTTTTATAAACTGCTCAGATTATTTATTTGAAGATTTTCAGAATAAAGATCAAATAATTAAACGTATTAATGAGTTGCCTGTGGCCAGAAATATGGTCAAAGATAGTGTAATAACTTGGGGTCCGTGACCCCACTAGGTTACTAGGTTTCTAAACAACAAACAAAGGTACTTACCGGTGCGTTGAATTAGATATTCTTTAGGGTCTATCATAGATTTCCTGCGTCCCACCAAGCAGTCTACCTAAACTCTCTAACTATTACTAATTTAGAAGCTATAGACATTACCCCTAACTATTATTATTTACTGACACTTTCTACCCCATTTGTCACCTTAGAAACATCACCAACGATTTAGTCAGATATCAATAACCATGCTCTAGTCTAGCCAAAACCCAACGAACAGCCAGTGTTGCTCTGTTTATGCCTTCGTGTTGCCATTGAGCTTTCTTTTAGTGACTTTAGACTATATACATATTAGGGCCGAATCCCGGTATTGAAATATCGGTATTAGAAAAAAAAGAGAATACCGATACCGTGGATGTCAATACCGGTATTGGAAGTATATTTTTATTTTTTTAAAGTTGTTTTAGGCGAAATATGAATTACATTTAAAAAATATGAGCTTAGGGGTTTGCTTTTTTCCTAAAAAGACACAAATATTCGAAATCCTCAGAATAAAAAAAATATTTTAATGTATCATTATTACCTACTTATAGGTACTATAGATATGCCATAGATTCTTATTTGATTTTTAAGTTTTATAAGAATTGCTGAAAACGTTTTTTGTCGTCTGAAATCGAAGAATACATATTTGAAACGATTTAAAACGTTTTTCCATGATTTAAAAGTAATGCCCTTTCCCTGAGGTGCCAGTTACGCTTCGAATCTTCTTGCAACAGCAAAGTTCCTCCAATCAAGATAACTTATGGCCTTTTTTGCGAACATTGAACAACAGTAATTTTCCCCCTTATATACAATGTCGAAAAAGTCAAGTGTTTGGAATTATTTTACTAAGAAAAAAGATCAGAACGAAGCAGAGTGCTTAAAGTGTAAAAAAGTGATAAAGTGCGGTGGGGGTTCAACAAGCGGATTACTTGTTAATTTAAAATCGATTCATCAGATCAGTGATTCTGAAATAAACACGCGTGGGAATGAGAATCAGCCGGTGAAAAGACAAAAAAACTTTAGACGCATTTCTCACCGCAAAATCTATCGAAGAAGAAATGGCAAGACTCGCGTTCCTTGATGGGTTTAGCTTTAGTTCTATTGCCTCAAGTAAGTTTATTCAAGAAAGTTTAGCTAAAAACAAGTATGATAAGCCTCATCCAACCACACGACAAACTGTTAGTAAAATGGTTAGCAGGTTCCATAACAAAAAAAAAGTCTGAATTGATTAATCACCGAGAAATTAATTCGTGAAGGGGTTCGATTCTCCATAACTCTTGATGAATATACATCTATCCAAAATGTGAGATATATGAATATAGATTTACACCACAAAGACAACTATTGGTCCTGGGGATTAATTAAAATTGTTGGAAGCCTTGATAGTGCCAAAACGGTCGAAATTGTGAAAAAGAGGCTAAGCGTTTTTGGCCTTAATCTAGATCAACACATAGTAGGATGCACAACAGACGGTGCTTCGGTTATGGTGAAATTTGGAAGAGAAATTTTACCCGAACATCAACAATGCATTGCTCATGCAATACATCTAGCCATTTCTTCAGGCTAGCTGGTACAAGAAGACATATATACATTCTTATGGCTATGGGCACTCAAGTGAAAGATGAATTTTTAACTTTTTTCACTATTAAATTGGTGATTTAAAAATAAAAATATTTTAATATAAAACCGGTATCAATACCGGTATTGGCCAAATAATCGGTATCAATACCGGTATTGAAAATTTCGGCATTTTAACAGCCCTAATATATATATATATATATACACACGTCACCTCACTCCTCCCCTACAAGTTTAGTCTGTCAGGGGGGTGAGAGACCCTAGACGATCTGCGGAGCGGGGTTGATGTAGTAGGAATAGGTACAACCTGCATAGGCGGGCGAATTGAACCATTTTCCAGAGGATCGGTTCGCTCTTCCGGAAGACTCCGGTCATTCTGCAATTCACGTTCCCATAAGTGGTCCTGATGGCGTTTAATAGAACGACCATCTTCTAGTTGGCACTTGAAGGAAACAGGGCCCGTTCTCTGCTGCACAGTTGCAGGAACCCATTTTGGTCCAGCCCCATAGTTGCAAATCATAACTGGATCATTAGGTTGCGCTTCTATAACTCTCTCTTTTTTAGTGTCGTGGTACAACTTCTGTTTTTCCTGATGGTGTAAAACTCGTCATTATAACGTTTCGTTCGTTTGGACGTAACAAATCGAAAACTGAACGAATTCCCCGGCCAATCATAAGTTTAGAAGGAGACACCCCCGTCGTTGTATGAGGTGTTAGTCGATATTTCAACAAAAATTTATCCACCACCACTTGCATTTCCTCCTCCCCATGTTTTCCGCGAGACCTTTAGTAGACGGGTGAAAAACACTAGACCGGACATGTCTAATGCCATTTAGGTGGACAAAAGAACGAAATTCCTCACTGATAAAACAAGTACCATTGTCGGAAACCAGGACTACGGGTAAACCCCATCGAGCGAAACACGAACGGAGTAAGCGAATAGTAACACCCGAAGTCGTGGAAGTGGTTGGAAAAATTTCCACCCACTTAGAGCAGGCATCCACAATGACTAGGAAATAGATATTATTTATAGGACCTGCATAGTCAACATGGATCCTATGCCAAGGCATAGTAGGCCATTCCCACGGATTAAGTGGACTTTTCCTTGGGAGATCTCTGTTCTCCAGGCAGCTTTGACAGGAACGAAACAACGATTCGCATTCTCTATCTAAACCGGGCCACAAGAAATAAGCTCTCGCCAGCTCTTTCATTTTTGTTGCACCCATGTGTTCAGCGTGAAGTTCCTTCACTAAATTCGACCTGCCTTCATTCGGAATTATCACTCTGTGGCCCCATAAGAGACAGCCATTTTGAATCGAAAGGCCAGACTGACGTTGATAAAAAGGCTGTAATTCACTCTCAACCTTAGTAGGCGAACCAACTGAGCAGTAATGGATGACCCTAGACAGAATAGGGTCTGATTTTGTCCACTGCTCTATTTGTACCGCAGTTACTGGAGTGGATTCCAAAAACTCCACCAAGTGAACCCATTCTGTAAGTATAGGTACACATTCATTTGGATTTTCTAAAGGCAACCTACTTTGAGCATCAGCCGTACCTAGAAGTTTGCCTGACCGATGTACTAAGTCAAATTTATAGGCTTGTAGAATCAGTGCCCATCGTTGAATCCTACCTGAGGCCATAACTGGAATATTTTTATTAGGTGAAAATAAACCTAAAAGAGGCTTATGGTCAGTAATTAGTTTAAATTTATGACCACATAGATAGAAATGAAATTTTTTTACTGCAAATACTAAGGCTAAGGCTTCACGTTCAAGTTGTGCATATCGTCTTTCAGTCTCAGTTAGTGTTCTAGAAGCAAAACAGATGGGCCTATCTACACCATCAATGTGGTGAGATAACATTGTCCCAATTCCATAAGAACTACTATCTGCTGAAACTATGAGGAAGTTTAGGATCATAATGCACTAGGAGAGTGGACTTTAGTAGTACGTCCTTTGAAGCCTCAAATGCTTCCTTTTGGGTTTTCTCCCATCTCCACTGTTCCCCAGATCGTAATAGCTTATTTAGGGGTTCAAGGAAAGTCGATGCATTAGGCAAAAATTTCCCATAAAAGTTTAGGAGACCTAAATAAGCTTGTAACTGTGTGATGTTTTGTCGAGGTGGTGCATTTTTATTGCTTCTAGTTTATCCACCGTTGGATGAATGCCTGAGGCATCTATGCGGAACCCTAAATATGAAACCTCGTTAGTGACCCACGAACACTTTTCTTTCTTTAGCTTAAGTCCGGCATCCGGAGTCTTTTTAGAACTGTGGTTAATCTA
The DNA here is from genome assembly GCA_023014485.1 of Bathynomus jamesi. Taxonomy (NCBI): domain Eukaryota; kingdom Metazoa; phylum Arthropoda; class Malacostraca; order Isopoda; family Cirolanidae; genus Bathynomus; species Bathynomus jamesi. The sequence goes on from JAJOZX010006589.1 coordinate 228,525, forward strand.
GTTAGGTGTTCTTTTTAAGACGAACCCGATATGAGGACATCATCTAGAAAACGAAGTACCCCCGGAATGTGACCTAGAACTTGGTCCATTTTCCTCTGAAAAATACCTGGAGCCGATGCTATTCCATAGCATAGCCTATTGTACTTATATAGGCCTCGGTGTGTATTTATGATAGTTAGTTCTTTAGAATTTTCATCTAAACTTAGTTGAGCATAGGTTTGAGACATATCTAGTTTGGTGAAATATTTACCCCCAGCAAGAGAGCTAAATAATTCCATCAGGTTGGGTATAGGGTAGCAATCTAGAAGGACTGCTCTATTTGCTGTTAAACGGTAATCCCCACGTAACCGCACGGACTTGTCAGGTTTTAGTACAGGAACTACTGGGGCAGCCCACTTAGCGTGTGTGACTGGTTCGATAATTTTATCTTTGAGCAGCCTGTCAATTTCTAAAACTACCTTCTCCCGCAGTGCATGCGCAATTGAACGAGCCTTACAAAATTTCGGAGTTACATTAGGATCTACTTCTATACAGACCTGATGGCCTTTTAGGTTGCCTACTTCAGGCCCCAAAACAGAAGAAAACTCCATTAACAATGAGTCTATGTCAGACGGATATGAGTGTGTATGCACATCTGCCTGACCCTTTGGCAAAATTTTGTCAATAGGCATTTTCAAAGCATCCAATCACGGCCTAGTAGAGTAGGCCCTTGCTCATCCACCATTAAAAGAGTTAAGGAATGAGACAAGTTTTCTTGTTGAGTGTAACTGTGATGGATGCTTCTCCACAAATAGGTATTTGTATGTCCCCGTATTTTTTTAGTATTGTTTTAAATGCATGTAGTTTAGGTGCATTTTCGAAAGTTTTGTCAAAAACTGTTTTGGACATAACAGTTCGGGCAGCACCTGTATCTAGTTCTAGAGGAACTGTAACTCCATTTAGGCCTACCTCTACAATATATGGGCCTGTGTTGTCATCACTTTGCTGCTCATAAAATAGGTACTCCACTCCAATGTTCGAAGTATTTCCCTTTTGAGGATTTACACTAGAAATGTTATAATTAGAATTCCCCCCCCTTGTTTTCTTCGATAAACAAACTTTAGCTATGTGGCCTATTTTTGTTACAGTTTCAGCAAACTGCTTCTTTAAAAGGGCAGTCCTTCTTCCAATGGTGTTTTCCACACCCAGTACATGGCTTGGAAGACTTTTCCTCCTGTTTAGCGTTTGAATTAGTAGGTTTAGTCGTATTTGCCACATACCTTTTATTTGTCTGTCTAGTAGGCTCATTAGGTCTGCCAGGCCTAGAAGATTTAAAGCTACTTACGTGTTGGGCTTTACTACTGTGACTGCCAAAAGCTCTAACATCTTTAGCAGCTGCTTCTCTAGCTGCAGCTATTTCTACAGCCTGACTAAAAGTTAGGTCCTGTATAGCCAATAGGGCTCTCTGGGTAGACTCCTCTTTGAGACCCATTACAACCCTATCTCTTAGCATTTCGTCTAATTTGTCCCCAAATTTACGAGTACGGCTATGGGCTTTTATTCCTGCAACAAACTCTGCAATGCTTTCATTCACAGTCTGATGCCTCGAATAAAATTTGAAACGTTCATAGATGAGAACTACTCGGGGTTTGTAGTGATCGGTTAGGGCCTGTATCAATTCACTATAGGTGCAAGTTTCTGGTGCTTTAGGAGCAACTAGGTCCATAACTAAGCCAAACGTTTTAGGGCCTATTATAGTTAAAAAGGTAGGTACTTTCTTAGCATGGAATGGAATTTGCCTCGAAAAACAACCTCACCCGAGTGGCATAAGCTTCGAAGTCCTCCCCAGAGTCTTCGTAGGGGCTTATATGGCCAATCACCGACATGTTAGCACAAAACCGATTGAGGCCAAATAACGAAGTAAGTTAGATTTGGTTTAAATTTGATCTAGTTACTCCCCAGTTAGGGCTGAAGAGTAAATTGTATTAGAGTTAGGGCTGAGAAGGAATTAGTATTAGAGTTAGAGCTGGGTAGGAATTAGTTTTAGAGTTAGGGCTGGGTAGGAATTAGTTTTAGAGTTAGGGCTGGGTAGGAATTAGTTTTAGAGTTAGGGCTGAGTAGGAATTAGTTTTAGAGTTAGGGCTGGGTAGGAATTAGTTTTAGAGTTAGGGCTGGGTAGGAATTAGTTTTAGAGTTAGGGCTGAGTAGGAATTAGTTTCAGAGTTAGGGCTGAGTAGGAATTAGTTTTAGAGTTAGGCCGGCGGGACCTAAGCTATAGTACGGTAGCTTACCCCCACAAACCAACCAAATCGGACGACCCACCAGGCTACATCCAATTTTCCAAACAACCACTTGAACCCAATAAGCCAAATTAAATCCAACGAGCCAAATTAAATCCAATGAACCAAATTGAATCCCATGAGCCTAATGTGAATCCCATGAGCCTAATTGAATCCCATGAGCCAAATTGAATCCCATCCTCGTCGCCAAATGTAATAACTTGGGGTCCGTGACCCCGCTAGGTTACTAGGTTTCTAAACAAACAAAGGTACTTACCGGTGCGTTGAATTAGATATTCTTTAAGGCCTATCATAGATTTCCTGCGTCCCACCAAGCAGTCTACCTAAACTCTCTAACTATTACTAATTTAGAAGCTATAGACATTACCCTTAACTATTATTATTTACTGACACTTTCTACCCCATTTGTCACCTTAGAAACAACAAATTAAACTTAGCACCAACGATTTAGTCAGATATCAATAACCATGCTCTAGCTCTAGTCTAGCAAAAACCCAACGAACAGCCAGCGTTGCTCTGTTTATGCCTTCGTGTTGCCATTCAGCTTTCTTTTAGTGATTTTTCCCTTTAGTGACTTTAGACTATATATATATATACACACACGTCACCTCAGATAGAATAATTATCATGGACAAAGATGTATCTGATCAACTTTTATTGGATTTGACAAATGCTGGAATGCTTTCAACTTGTTTGGATGAAAGTGCAGATGTCACATCACAGGCTTGTCTAGCAGTTATTGCAAGATTTTATTCCGAAAATATAATGAGCTAATTAAATTGATGACAGTGCCTGAGAAAATCAGAAGACAGGATATTATGAATGAATTGAAGAAGGAATTCATCCAAATGGGTATTAATTTCAAAAATATTGTATCTGTGACGACCAGGGGTGCAGTGCCAATTTTATAGGTGCCGGAGCTCTGGTGGGCCTGACAAAAGCCTGCCATTTCCTATCCTGTTTCTATATATGCCACACGATGACTAAGTATTTCGTGTTTGCACTCACTAATTATCATAAAATAAATATAATTATCAAGCAAATAAAGAAAAAAGAGCAATCATGTATTTTATCAATTTAAGAAGTTAAAACTACTTAGTGCTTACCAAATACCACCAGTGGGAAGTTTCACAATAATTTCCACAAAGGGTCAGGCGTGATATGTTTTCGGGGGTCTGAAGCAACTCTTGTCCTGGTGTCATCTGCCGATCTGTGGTACCGCAGCCCAATGTTCCCTCTAAGGTGTGCGCGTGTGCGCGCGCACACGCGTTGTGAAATCCGCGCACACAGCAAAATAAAATGCGCACAGGCTCAAGCGTATCATGAGTCACAACAGTAAATGAAGTAATTTAAAAAATATACCGTCACACAAGGTCTGACCATTTGCATCAACATACTCTATAGTCGCTCTTTTAAGTATTAACCCCTTCCGCCCGACTTCGCCGACGTCCGCGCAATTACGTAATACGGATTTTTTTTACTCTATGTATTTGCATTTTTTTTCTTTTATACATTAACGCATTGAATATACACCACCTCTTTCTTATTTTTGCATAAAAACGAATAGTAATTATCTCATAATTCATAAAAAATAGAATTATTTTTTATTTTATTCCTATTTTGTGAATGGATAAAATCGTGTATTAATCTTGATAGTCTATTTTAAATTGCTAAATGCTAAAAATTGTTTTGAGAAATGATAACTAAAATTGTCATTTTCAATTAATGTTATTTTTATTTTATTTCTTTATTTTGTTGAATTTTATTTTACTATTTTTTATTTTATTCATATTTTTAGAATGGATAAAATGTTTTCTTTTTTAATTAAGAATATATAATATTGTAAACAGTTTTTTAATATCCATTTAATAGTACCGTAATGATCAAGCTTTCACCTTATGAAAATAATATTTATTAAGTATTTAATATTTATATATATTTCATTTTGAAGATAATAGCGCTCAGAAAACTTTGCACAATTTTTCACCATGAATCTAAATGTATGCACAACGAAAATTTCTTGCGCACACGGACTAAAAAAAATTAGAGGGAACATTGCCGCAGCCATGATATGGCATATGGCTCAGGATTCCACTGAACTAGAGGAGTTCCATGTAGTTTAACAAACATAAGCGCTGATACATGATTTATGAGAATTCTTGAGCGTGTTGTTGTTATTATCAAGTTCATGTGACTGAATCCCCTCTCACACTCAGCAGTACTAATAGGAATAACTTGTGAACAGCTCAGTAATGGGTGTAAATCTTGGGGGATGCGGCGCCCATGATCTTCCACATAGTCTCTAAAGGCATTTAGTACAGAGTAAGAAGAAAGCTTAAACCTCTTACAGAGAGATGAGATTTCAGCTTCTCCGTAATTAGGTGGTATTTCATCAGGCCAGTAGTCTTTTTCAAGGACATACATTTCATTTAGCAGTGATTTATACATACTTTGAGGTTCAGAAGTTTGAGAACCTTTCATGGATGTTGTCGTGAACATACGGTGCTGCAAATTGTTCACAAGACTAGTAAGAAACTGTTGATAAATAATTAATGGAGACAATTTTGTTGTTGTTTGTTATGGTAATTCCTCCAAACTTCCTCTTGCAGAGGTGCCGGAGCGGCGCTCCGGTGAGCTCCGGCAGCACTGCACCCCTGGTGACGACTGATGTAACTCCGAGTATGATTGGAAAAAAATGTTGGATTTGTTCAATTACTTAAACAAGAAGTGAACCATCCTTTAGTTGAATTTCATTGTATTTTACACCAAGAAGCTCTTTGGGCAAAAAAAAAAAAGTTTAAAATCACTTGAAAATGTGGTCTCTTGTGACAAAGATTGTCAATTTTATAGTTGCTCACGATCTTAAACGTCAATTTACCAAACTATTAGATGAGGTTAACTCTCAATTTTCAGGGTCAGTCATATATAACAATGTCAGATGGTTAAGTCGTGGTCAAGTTTTGAATTGCTTTGTTGAATTGTTAGAAGAAATAAGATATTTTTTTAATAAAAAGGAACATGAATATCCAGAAATGACTGACATGAATTGGTTGAATGACTTACATTTTTTTCGCTGATTTCACATTGCGTTACAATGCTTTAAATAAAAAGTTGCAAGGTCGCGGCTGTGTTATATCATCAATGTTTGAAACTATTTAAGCTTTTGAAAAAAAACTAAATATTTTCTCAAAAGATCTGGAAGAAGAAAAAGTGAAATATTTTCCATTATTGCAGAAACACTTCTTGACTTCAAAATATTTTGCAGACAATGAAGAAAATAAATCTGACGTGCTCAAAAAGTACTCTTCAATAATAAGAGATGTTAGACAATCACTTTCAGAGAGATTTTCACAATTCCGTCAAATTGATGGAACATTACAATTCATCCAATTCCCCTATGCTATTCAATTTGAAGATCTTGTTATCAGCTTTTCATTGGCTTGACATTGGTAATTTAGAAATGGAATTAGTTGATTTCCAAGAGAGTGCAGTATTGAAGACTAAATTTATTGATCTTAATCTGAAGTTACAAGAAAAGGAATTGGAGTCGTCAATTTTGGGTGTAACCAGAGAACAACAATCAATAGAAAGAGTAGAGAATCTTATTCTTGCAGAATGGAACTCTTTACCGAATTCTTTTGCATCAATGAAAAAATTAGCATTAGCTCTGCTAACAATGTTTGGTTCATCTCATTCATGTGAACAGTTGTTTTCCTCCATGAATTTAGTCAAATCCACCACTAGGAATCGCCTTGGCACAGATATGAGTGCTGCATGTGAGAGACTAAAGACAACTAAATATAAACCTCAGATCAAAACATTAGCAGCTAAAATCCAACAAGTTTCTCACTAAAAATAGTAAGTAAATAAATTATTGCGACCCAATTTCGTTTTTTTTTTTGTTAAATCAAAAGTAACAAAAATGACTCACCAGCAAAAAAGGTTCGCCACCACTGCTCTAGGCCATATGTCCTCCCTATTCGTATTACTTTCTTGATATTTTCACTTGCCTCATCTATTGACATTGATAGCTGTAATCCATCATCCGTAAAAAATAATGTATGTATTTTAAATTTATCATCTTTATATCCTATATCTTCGTTATCCAACTTCTCCAGAATTTGTTATGTCATCGACGTGAATAGAGTTGCTGTTTGAAAAAACTATATAGGCCTATGGGTTTGATTGCCTGATACTTCTCATCCGTTGGAAATTTCCAGCAGATTTCAGTGGAGAGTTAACGACAAAACCCTACGTTTTTTCGTTAAAGAGTTATGTATGTGGAGGTCTTCAAAGGACCTCTTTATGTATTGTTTTTAGTGGTTAATATTAAATTTATTTGCCTTCGGTATTTTAGCGGTGCCTAATGGTAAAGAAAGGAATTACCTTACCTTATTATTTCGTTGGGCCTCGCTTCTGTTTCGATGTAGGGCCGCGGTACGATGGAGTTACACAACGAGTTGATTTGAGTTAATTAATATAGGCAATCACTATATTTAAATTCCTGAAGATATTGGCCTATCCTTTTGAGTTATTTTGTTTATATTACTTGTTATTCACTCTGAACTTATAGGAAGATTAAGTACATTTTCCTTGCTTAAAAGCAGGGCTTAACATAAACAGCTCCGAGTGCCGCAAAATATAAATCGTCTCAGGAATTCGCTGATTCTTCAAAGTTCGTTGACTCTTCTCTCGAAGTAATTTTCATGAGTCAGCAGTGGAAAATTTTGAGACGAAATAATTCGTTTGGTTTTCTTGTTGTCATGCAGGCCCAATGCCAACATATGGGGTTCTATGTATGGCAATTAATTTCCAGTCCCAATAGGCTATGTCGCCAATACCGAGGCAATTTTGTAGATGTTTAATTCAATGAATTAATAATTTGTATTAATTAAGAAATAAAGGTACCACATACGATACCATATTGTAGGCGTGTATAGTTTTTCCATATGCTGATGGAGTACATTCTTGTCTTATTCTACTACTTACTTCTATTTCTTTACATAGCTAATCATTTAGCCTCACTGTGGTTCTGTCCCCCTTATAGATTTCTATTATGACTTCTATTATCTTTGGGTGAATCTTATATCTCATGAGAGCTTCCACTAGTTTTTCTCTTTTAATTGAATCAAAAGCTTTTGCGAAGTCAATTGCTGCCACTGTAGTGCCTTGCACCACAGGATTATCTTTTATTAGTGAAAATTGCCACAAGTTGGCACAAGTGAAATATTTTAAGTCTAAATAAATAAATAAATAAAAGTTAAACATGTCCAGTGATTAATTTTAATTCTTAAGCATTCAGTGTATAGTAATTTAGTTAAAAATTAAAGTGCAATCATTAAAGAAGTTCAAAGCAAATATAAAAATATATTTTGTGCCTTTTAAACAATGTAAATTTTGGGGGCATGGTGTGACTAGACGTGAGTTTGCTTTTAAGGATTATTTTGGCTTGTTGGTAAAATTGTGAAGTAAAAACAAACTTATTTGCAACGACAACACAAGGGACGCCAAGTTTCCACATTTTATGATTTAAAAGGACGGCGCCAGCAAGCAAAATTTCTTCGTGGTATGTTTCTTATTTATAATGTTTATTTTTTTACTATTGCATATCTGTATGCAATACCGCATACTGCAGATATTAACAAGGCCTTATACTGTTTGTGATTAGTACTGAAAGATTCATACTATAAATAGTACTGAAAGATTCATACTATAAATTAGCTTAGACTAAGTTAGGCCTATCTATGCAAGAGCCAAATTGTAAATTACTCTAGCCTAGCTGAGGCCTACCGTAGCCTTTGTTTTAGATGATTAACCTCAACCTACTATATTGAAGAGGCATAGGCCTGCCCATTAATTTTCTTAATATACTTTACTTTATAAGCCTATTATGTTTCATGTTTTTCTTAGCAGATGGCCTACTAGTCATTTGTGGCCTACATACTTTCTTAGTTTTCCTGTTCAACTTAACACAATCCCATAATGAGGATTAACTGTAATTCACCATCCACAGGTTACTGGGCCTATATAGCATATATATTTTAATTATCAATTTTTGCCATTATTATGTATCATTTTTTGTCTGGAATATTACTTACAGTATTCTTGTCTCTCTCTTTGCAGACAAGGTTGTCATTGTGGCTATTAATATTAGTTACCTATTAGTATTTGTTGCACATTAGTTTGGTACCTGTTGCATATAAGTATTAGTTTAGTATGTTATATATTTATTATTATTATTAGTATCAGTATTAGTTGCAGTTATATATTAGCTAAACGGTGCCATTATTTAATTTCGCATTTATATGTCAATCAAAGTTGTTACGGGTAAAAATCCCCTTTGCATTTATAAATAATTGTTGCACATAGTTTATTAATTGTTGTCAATAAAATACAAAATTCATGTTGACGATTTTTATAATCAATCCTTCCTTTTTTATTAAAATTATTTTTGCGCTGCAGTGCTGGATGCCAATCTAGTATTTAGGCGCTGGTGACCCTGGCATTTAATTAATTATCTATGTAAAAGTCAGTAATAATAAATAAGACCCTTACACCACTATCAAGGGTTTTCTATTTCTGTAGCTACTTTCTATACAATACTTCAGGATATAGATATTATCCTCTATTCTTCTCTCTGGTGAAAATCCAGCTTTCGTATCCTTGTCCTCATTATTCCTAGTTAGGTGTTCCTCTATCTTCGCTTTTATGATAGACATGAACAGCTTGTATGATATATCAGTTAAAGCTATACTGTAGGTCGTAGGTCTTAGGTCTTTCTCCGTAGGTTTGTTCTTTTTTGGCACCATTACTGTTTTTAACATCTTCCAATTCCTTGGTAGTCTCCCTGTTCTCAGGATCTGGTTGTAGCAGTGTGCTAATGCTTGGGTGCACATTTCACTCTTTCCCAATACCTTGAAGAATTCTGGCTTTAAACCATTTGGTCCAGCAACTTTCCCATTTTTTTATACTTTTTAATCCTTCTTTTATCTCCTTTGTTGTTATAAAAGGTTCATCCATATATCCCCTCTCACTTCTTACCTCTGACGCCATATCTGTATGTTCTCTCAGAGTAGGTGGTATTTGGTATTCTAGTGTTCCTATTAGTTATTATATATATATGTTGTTTTTTTATTTTCAAAGTATGACCGCTCATGGCCACCAAAATAAAAGTGGATAGCAGAGCGAACTAAGACGAAAACTATGATATAGCTAGTGGAAATGAATAATAGACGGGAAAAAAAAAAACCCAGGACAGATATAGAAAAATCATAGCGGAATCACAGCCGGTAAAGAAGTCGGGAACGAGAGAGAAAGGAGAACAACCCGGTCACCGAAAAGTAGGGACCTTCAAATAGGATAGCGTCAAGCTTATCACAAGGCCCGACGCTCGCCAGAAAGAGAAAATACTCTGCTCGCAGCGCAGAGTAAAGCGGACACTTCACCAGGAGGTGGGCAACTGTAAGTGGAACGTTACAACCAGGACATCGGGGCACCCGATCCCCGGCCATCAAATAGCCATGGGTCAGGTGGGTGTGGCCAATATGGAAGCGGGCCAGAACCACCTCCTTATGGCGCGACCGATGGAAGGAAGAGGCCCAACATCCTAATTTGGGTTTAATCTTGCGGAGTTTATTTGTAGCGACATCCCAGCGACTCTGCCACCGGGAGCACAAAAAACTACGAAAACCAGGGATATAATCTGAAAAGGGGAGGAACATGGGTGAAACCTGTAGTCGGCACGCGGAACGGGCAGCTTGATCGGCAGCCTCATTTCCAGCCACGTTAACATGTGCAGGGACCCAGCAAAATACCACCACCTTGCCACCAGAAGTGACAAGGATATGGCACAGTAACTGGATACGTCGAACCAGTGGGTGAACGGGGTCGAAACACTGCAAGCCATCTAGGGGACTGCGGGAACCCGAATAGATAACAAATGATCCATCCGGATGCTCCCGCACCACCTCCAGAGCGCTCAGAATGGCATAGAGCTCCGCCGTAAAAACGGAAGCCTCATCAGGGAGGCGGGTACATCGGGGAGCAAGGGTAGACGACTGGGGAACAGCCGCAGCCCCAACGCCCCCCGCCGACGTCGAGCCATCTGTGAAGACCGCAACACATGCAGAGTGACAAGCTGTGTGCTGAAGAAACAGAGACCGAAGCAAGGCAGCGTCAGAATCGGCCCTGCGAATGGGGCGCAACGCCTTACAGCATCTAACAGTGGTACTCTCCCAAGGTGCAACACCCTCGAAAGAGACCGGTATGACGGATGGAGGAGGAGCGCCCATACCATCGAGGAGGGAGGTCACCGAGTCGGCGAAATACCAACCCCCATCCCGGCAGAACGCCCTCTCAACCACCTGGAACAGAGGAGAGTTGGGAAGACGGAGAATCCGGAGATAGTGCTTGCAATGAGGAACGACCTCCGAACCTCCAAGGGAGGGATGTCACACTCAACCTGCAGACTATGAACCGGAGAGGGGCGGAAGGCACCAGATGACATGCAGCAGTCCTCTAGAGAGGACCGGGTCCAGTATCCGAAGGGCCGTACAGGAGGCGGAGCCATACACCACACTCCCATAGTCTAATTTTGATTGTACCAGGGATACGTAACAAACGGAGGAGTGTCCGCCTAATCCGCGCCCCATGTAGTATGAGACAAAGTCCAGCAAATCCAGGGTATGTCTAGCAGTCTCACGCAGCCTGCGAAGGTGGGGAACCCAGCTCAAACGGCTATCGAAGACCATACCCAGGAAACGTACTGCTTGAACTTGGGCGAGAGGTGACCCCGAGTGGAAGATTAAAGGCCGGGACGGCGCCGGGCCCCGTCTCCTCGACGGAAGGAAGGCAACACACGAAGTCTTCGGGAAGACAGCCTAAGGCCCACCGACGACGCCAACGTTCAACCCGAGTGACCGCGAGTTGGACTTGCCTCTAACGAGGAGGGGACTCGTCTCCGCGGCATAGAGAGCCAGATCATCGGCGTAGACGGAACAAACGCACGAGGGCGGGAGGGCCCCCGGTTAGCGCAGACATGAACCAGATTGAAACAGGAGACGCTCAGCACACACCCGTGAGGCACCCCCTCCTCCTGAACATACAGGTCAGATAGGCCGCCCCATTACGGACGCGGAGAGTGCGACAGCAGAGGAAGTTACGAATAAACGTGGGCAAAAAAGCCCACGAAACCAAGAGACTGCAAACGGTCCATGAAAACCCCGACGGGTCGTGTCATAGGCCTTTTGGACATCGAGAAAGACGGGCAGAACAAGATATGGCGGGAAAAGGCTCCTGTACATCATGACCAGGAGAAGAAGAGGGTCCAGAGTACCCCGAAACTGACGAAAGCCATACTGGGCGGGGGGGGTATAACCCAAGGCGACTCCAGTGTAGATGAAAGTCGGACGGCCACCATTTACTCAAGGAGCTTGCATAAGCAGCTCGTCAGGGCAATAGGCCGATAGCCCGCCACCTCGCCGGATCCTTCCCGGTTAGGTATCGGAACCACAATCGCCTCCCTCCAAGGAAGGGAACGACCCCTCAACCCACATCCGTTGAAAAGATCCAGCAAGAGTGCAGGAGCCATCAGATGCAGATTCCGGATAAATTCATAAGGAATGTCATCAGGGCCAGGGGCGGAAGAACGACGGGTTGCCATGGTAGCCCGAAGTTCCCGCATCGTAAAGAGACGGTTATAGGGCTCGTTCCCAGGTGGCGGGAACGTAACACCCGACAAACGACGATCGCAGCTGAAGCGAACGAGAAACCGCAGAAAAGCCCGTCCAGACGATCGTCCACAGCAGTAGGAACCGACAGGAAGCCGTCCCGTCCCGAAGGACAGGGCGACGAGCAAGGACCGGCCTCCCCTCGATACTATATACTTTCCGCCACACAACAGCAGAAGGGTAGACGAGGAAATGCCAGACACAAATGTACGCCAAGAGGCACGACGGGCCAACTTGAGAGTCCGGCGGGCGAAAGCCTTCGCCCCGCCGCATCTCAATCAAGTGTTCTGGGCGCCGGGTGCGGTGGAAGCGGCGCGTTGCCCTCTTCTCTCACACACCGCCTGCTGACATGTGGAGGTCCACCACGGGACGCTACGCGTCCGCGGGCTACCGGAAGATCGAGGAATACAGTCCTCCGCTACGCCCATCACCACCCGCTCGAAGAACTTCAAGCTCTCATCCACAGAGCCCAAAGTCCAAAACCGAAACGGGCAATGACGGAACGAGCTCTGAAGATGGTCAGTCAGCCGCACCAGGCACCCCTCGGTCGAGACGAAACACCCGGCTGCGGTCCGACCGGTTCAAGACAGACTGGGTAATGATCACTGCCATAAGAATCCCCCAACACCCTCCACGAAAAATCGAGTAGGGCATCGAGGGACACCAAGGAGATATCAATACAGGTAGATCAGGGGTTCCCAAATTGTGTTCCGCGGAACACTTCTCACGGTATACAAGTGTTCCGCGGAACACCAATTTGGGAACCCCTGAGGTAGATGAACCCGTGGGTTCGTGGAAATAGGTAGGTTCGCCAGAATTGAGGTAAGCGAAGGAAAGTCCTTCCATTAAGGAGAGCAATATACCAGCAACATTTGCCGACCAGACATCTCCCCAAGCCGGGTCGCCACTGTTAAAGTCCCCGAGGAGGAGAAACGGCCGAGGCAGTTGCAACACCAACTCACGAACCGCGTCGCGAGAAGGAGGGTCATGGGGAGGAATATAAATCGAGCAGGAAGTGTACTGGCAATCTAAAAAGAGCCGCACAGCCACAGCTTGCGAGGAAGTACGAAGAGGCACACCTCGCGAGGGTAACGAATGGCGAACATAAATCGCCGCACCCCGCCAGCGTGTGTGCTCATCCGGGGTGCAAGGGAAACCAACATAGCCAGAGAAGCGAGGGAGCCCCCGCGCAGCCAGGATAGTCTCCTAGAGACAAGCGCAGGAAGGCAAAGTTCTCCGTTAGCTAAAAGCCCCCTACAGTTCCAATGTAAAACGGGGAGAGTAGGGGCCACAGGGGGCAAGCCCCGGAGACGAGGATCCCGATTACGGGAGGCCACAGACTCCGCAGCTGCTCCACCCGTAGTAGAACGAGGGTGGGAAGGTGGAACAGGGAGTTCTGAGGGGGGGGAGAGGAGACGACGAGACGGGCCGAGCCGAAACCCCCGACTCCCCACCACGGATGAGGGAGAACCACCAGACAAGTGCTGACGGGGAATGGGGGGGAAAGATCCACCACAGGTGGGAAAGGTAGATCCAGGAGAGAGACCCGACCACTCTCGGTAGGAGCCGAATGGAGAGACTCCATGAATAAGGGCCAGGCCCCTCTCGACCGGGTCCACCGTGGGAACCGAGTCAATAATCAAAGGTGTCATGGGGCGGTGTACCTCAACCGACACCCGGACACTAGTTGGGGCACCGGGAGGTGACGCCCCACCAGCGGGGAGGGAGTCCCGAGCGGATTAGGAGCGGCGCGCCGCTTCCCCTCCGACCGCGGTGACGCTTCCTCCTCCCCTTCGGGGCATCACCTTCCCAGGGCCGGATTAACCATTAAGCAAAATAAGCCCGTGCTTAGGGCATCAAGGGAAGGGGGGCACCACAGAAATTTTCCATTGTCGGATTTACCATGGATTTATTATACTATTATAATCGCGGCTTATAGCCTATAAGCTGTTGAAAACTGAATTATATATATTCATATATAGTATTTATTTTTTTTCATTGTTTGAATTTGTAGTGAACAACAACCCTTTTGAGAGAATAAATATATTTCGTTGTAATCACACACTTTACGCTTTGCGTTATTATTTTGTTTAGATCAAATCTTTGAGCGCCATATTAAAAATACATATAGATTAAATATTTTCGTGTGCTATAGTAAATGTAAAAACAAGATTCAGTCATGCTGAACTTTATAAAATAATTGTAGAAGACAATATTGAGTGTGCCTTCCCAAATGTAGAAATTGCCTTTCGTATATTTTTAACATTAATGGTCACAAATTGCTCAGCTGAGCGTTCATTTTCTCAGTTGAAGTATATTAAAAATACCAACAGAACAACTATGCAACAAGGCAGGCTGGATGCCTTATCTCTACTAAGTATAGAAGCAGATGTGTTACGTAAGATTAGTTTTGAGGATCTGATCAGACTTTGCAATTAAAAAAAGTAGGAGAAAACTTTTCAAATATAAATGAAGTGGAAGTATACAAAAATAAACATTATTTTCCATCTTACTGTAAATTTTGTTTCATTTCAAAAAATAAAATTTTATTTTATGGTTTATTTTTGTTTATATTTTGAATTACATATATATGGGGCACCAAAATCTTTTAAGTGCTTAGGGCCTCTAAAGGTCTTAATCCGGCCCTGCACCTTCCCCACCCGAGAGACGGGTAGGCAAGGATCCAGACCCCAAGGCCGGAGGGAGAAGGGGCATTTGTAGGCAGGGAACCAGACTTGGTGACTGAAGGCGAGGCTGTAACCCTAATACCTCATCTTGACTGTTTTTTTTGTTGATTTACTAAAGCAGTGTTTTTTTGTATGGGTCCCTTTAATTTTCCTCGTAGTCCCTCCCGGGGTTTCCACCTTGTGGTGGTGGTGGGGGAGGGACTTCCGTGTTCTGACGGAATGCGCTACGTCGGCGAGGGGTTAGCGGTTTGCGCTCGGACTCCCTTTCTTATCGGTAAGCAGTTTTTCGCGTCCCCCGAGTTCGTTTCCTTTACTCATTTTTATGGATAAAAAATTAACTCTTCTTCTAGCACTCGAGCGGTAGGCGAATAGGCCCTCTACCACTGGCAGACCGCGTCTTCAGGGGGTTGTCTTCCTTTGGCTGCGGGAAATTCGCGTCCTCGTTCTAAGACTGCTCGCACGTCTTACAGTATTCCTATAAATCTCTTAACCTCTTCGTAGGGGCCGACGGCTCTGACCTTGACTACCCTCACTTTCCTGTTCTCAGTTCTTCCGCCTCTCACAGCTGTATGTTTTTAAGGTCTATGATGACTTCACTTCCCGTTGTGGCGACCCCCGTCAGAGGTGGCCTCAGAACGATGACTCTCTTGTGATGGAAGTCTCCTCTAGGGCCCAGTACCTGAAGGTTTCGTCCCTCTCGACCCTGGCTTTTGATCCCCTGGACTGCCTCCCCCACTCTTCCTTTAACACTTGTACGGGTGTAGTTTATGACCCCATCCTTCAGAATACTCGGAGTCGGATCTACTCACCCACCTCTCCTCTCCTCTCAAGTGACCCGTATTTATCGCCCTCCCCGTATGGTCCAGGGGGGCAAGGACTTAATCCCCCTTACTGATCCTGACTTTTGCTAGTTCTCAGTTACCCGAGAAAATTAGGGCCGGTTATCTCCGATTTCCGGTCCGGTGTTATATCTCCAGACCACACCGGTGTTTTACTTGCCAGAGGTTCGGACACGTCAAAGTTCCACTGGTATTGTGGGTCTCAGACGCATGGCTCCTCCTGCTTCAATCCTCCCTGCTGCGCCAACTGTGGAGATGACCACGCCGCTTCTTCTTTCTGTTCGACCTACTTATTTGAGCTTAAGGTCCTGTCAGTCCGGAAATCTGACAAAGTCAGCTTCCAGGAAGCGAGATCCTGGGTTAGACCTCGATTCGTTCGTCCAGGCCTTACCTTCGCTCAAACTCTGCTTCCTTCCCGGCCTACTACTTCCCATTTGCCTCGAACTTTGGTCATTCTCTTACCGTCCTCTTCCTCACTTTATCACCCCAGGCTTGATCAAGCCTCACCCACCCGTTCCCCTATCCCGTCCTCAATATAGACTTTTTCGTTGCCTTCATCCCCCGTTTTCTTCTTTCCACCCACCCGTCCCGCCAAAACTTCCAATCCCACTGTTCCACCTCAGTAGCATCTAGTCCGTTTACCCACTCTCCCGAAACCATTGCTGACATTTCAGCATAGTATATATAAAAAACCGCTACCTCCTCCCTCTTCTGTTAAACGACCCATCGCCAGACCCCGGCGTTTGAGTCCCTCTGCCAAGTGCTCAGATCCCCCGTCTCCTCACTCCATCTTCCTTCCGCCCCCATACCCTTCCCGCCTCCAGTGATCCCTCTTGTTTTGCCGACTTCTCCGAGTTCCTCCACTTCCCTTCGCGACCGTCCACTTCCTTCCTCCATTCCTAAAGATGGTCATGAGGCTTCCAAAATTCAAGTTCAAGCCTCATTTCTTCTATAAATCACTTGCGTATAAAACTTTAATTAAAAAATTTCTATTTTTGTTTACTCATTTTGATAGGTACCAATTTCTCATGTATTTTCTTTTTGCCTGAAACCTGTTTGACTTAGAAGTCCTTACGTGTTGGATATATTTTTCTTTTATGCAGGAAGGAAGGGCCCAAGGGCAAACGACTGCAAAAGCGCCCCTCCCTCCCATACGAGAAGAGAGTCAAAATCAAGGTCCGGGATTTTCGAGATGCCTAGACACTCTGCGTTTGAAAGATGGGACGTCATAGACAGGTAGGGTTGCCAGATTTTTCAAATGCCCATGCGGGACAAAACTTTTTCCGAGTTTTTTTTTAAGACGAAATATTTTTAAAATTGAAACTAGATTTCTTCAACGGTTACAACAAACAAAATTAGAAAAATTTTACTAAAATAATGCTTAACAATTAAACATCATAAATAATACTGAAAACATTCAACATTACAGAATTCTACAGGATCCTACATAATTCTAGAAAATTCTAAATCAATTCATCCCGAAAAAATTTGCTTAAAAAATATATTTTGCGGGACATTCTGAAAACAAAGCGGGACGCGGGATTTTTTTATCTAATGCGGGACGTCTGGCAACCCTATAGAGAGAAGGAAAGATGGATTGAGGAAGATTATTCCAGAGTTCACTGGTTGAGTAGATGAAAGACTGAAAATACCGATTAACCCTTGCATTAGACAGTTGGACAGAAAAGGAATGAGAAAGTGTAGAAAGTCTGGTACTGCGTGCTCTCCTTAAAGGTGGTGGTATGCAGTTAGAGTGTTCAGAAGAGCAATGCCCGTTATGATAGCGCTAGTAAAGAGAGAGTGAGGTAACATTGCGGCGGAGAGAGAGAGACTGAAGACAGTAAGAGAGGCGGGGAATTGACGAGACGAAAAGCCTTTGATTCCACCCGGTGAAGTACGACTGTGTGGGTTGAACCACCCCACACATGAGAAGCATACTCCATACAGGGGAGTATATATATATATATATATTAGGGTGTCTCTTATTTTCGAAGTGTTGATTGTTTTAGGTTGCGCCCACTCAACCAGTTCCATTGGTTGAAAAAACATCACATATGAAATTTTGTTTGGATTGAACAATTTCTGGAGGTCGCCCCCGCTTATTAAAGTTCATAAGATATAGCTATTATTTATGCAATTAATATTTGAAATTACTAGCATTTGTCAAGTATACTGAACATATGTTTTTAATTAATTAATCATCATATTTATGATGAATTCAATTAAATGAATATATTAGAGATAATTGTCAAGTTTGTAGCTGAAAATATTGCTTGATAAGACAAGATCAACCTGTTTAAATGTTTCATCAAGAATGCTCCAGATTATGTTGCAATTATTTATTTGTCATCATTCAGTGTCTGCTGTCATAAGTAAAAGGTGTGTAACTGTGTATCACTATACTTCTTTTTTGCTATTATCAGATAATAAACTATGTTATTTATATTTTTCACAATTATTTATACTGATTTTGTTATTAGTGTTTGAAATAAATTTAATGAATTTAATGAAAAAATTAGAATTTATGCTCTTATACACATATTATGAAGTTTAAACAATGTTGCTATTTGTCACAAAGAATTAATTTAGTTCAATGGAAATTTTACCTGACATGTGTTTCATGATCTGTGTTTCTATCAGTGGCGTCACTAGAGGGGTGCGGGGGGTTTTTGTGCAGTGTTTGAGCAGAAATTTATTTTTTTTATAAAAATATCCCTGTAGTTAGTTATAACAACAAAAACATTTTTCGTAAGCCCAGCTTACATGTATCAATATACCTACAAGCTAAAACTCTATGCTAATTTACTTTTTGAACCTCGCAGAGGCAGCTAAAAGCTTTGGTTTGGACGCTTCAGATTACAACATAAACCAACATTCTATCCATCGCCTTCGAAATAAGAACCGAGCTCGTCATGCTAAAGAACTTAAGGAGCATTTCATGGAGAATGTTCTATGACAGTCCACTGGGATGGCAAGATGATGGAGGACCTCACCTCGCACAAGCACATTGATCGTCTCCCAGTACTTGTGTCAGGACCTGGTGTTGAACAGCTGCTTGGTGTCCCCAAAATCCCAAACTCACTGGAGAAGCACAAGCTGAAGCCGTCTTTAACTGCCTGAATGAATGGGAATTACAGAGAGAGTAAAAGCAATTTGTTTCGATAAAACAGCTTCAAACACGGGTCAATATAGTGGAGCCTGTGCTCTCATCGAAGCAAAATTGGGACATGATGTTTTGTACTTGCCTGTAGACACCATGTTTTAGATTTATTGTTGGGAGCTGCATTTGAAGCAACATTGGGATCTACATCAACTGGTCCAGAGATATTGATCTTTAAGCGTTTTCGTGACAATTGGACTTCTGTTGATCAAAGCCAGTTCCAAATAGGTGAGACAGACACGATTACTAAAGAAGCAATTATCCAGTCTAAAACTGAACTAATTCAGTTTGCTAATCCCAGGCACCTATGCTACGGGATGACTATCAAGAACTTTTGGATCTGTCCATCATCTTTCTTGGAGGTGTCCCCAATAAAGGCATCAAGTTTCGTGCACCAGATGCCATGCATCGAGCTCGCTGGATGTCCAAAGCGCTCTATTCTATCAAGTTGTGGCTTTTTCGAAACCAGTTCAAGATGACTAGACTGAAGAACGAGGAATTCGAGATCTTTCCCTTTTTTCTGTTCTCATCTATATGAAGGCTTGGACAACATCCTCACCCTCCCTATTGAAACCCCCATTTAATGACTGGCTCCTTATGAGGTCATTGATTAATTATCCTAACAAAAAGATTTTCTGATGCAACTAAAAAAAAGCTCTCTAACCACTTATGGTACCTGTCTGAAGAAGCAGTTGTCTTGCTTTCTTTGATGAGCGAATTACTACAGATGTAGAGAAACGCATGGTAAAGGCATTAGAAGATGAGTCCACTGATAGACCACCAAGCGTCCTCGGATTCCTGAATCGACCTTCTGCTCTGGTGAAGGACACACCAACTTTGTTACAAGAATACTAGAGAATTTCTACGAAGCTGAATTTGCCAGGAGGATTTCTGAACAAGGCACCCAGCACTTGGACATCCAACTGTGAATATTTAGGGCCAGAGCTATTGTTGCAGCTCTATCTGTTGTAAATGACCGGGCAGAACGTGCAGTAGCTTTAGTTCAAGAGCTGAATAAGAAATTGACAGTGGGGGAAGAGCAGCTCCAGTTCCTGCTCCAAATTGTGCAAAACACCGCCAGAGTCACCCAGTTCCATCAAAAACTGTTCTTCTAAAAAATAACCATCAATGAGGTCGCACCTTAAAATACACCATATTGTATAATCATTGTATATTAAATAAACGTTGTATAAGGAAATATGCTAATTAAAGTAATTAAAGTATGTAAATAGCACTGGCATTTTGAATTTATCTCTATATAATAAACTAATGGTTTTTTTTTTGTAGCAATGCTTCATTGCTGATTGTAT